>CM031236.1:573558623-573700299 GCA_018340775.1 Taxus wallichiana var. yunnanensis
CAGTATACTTCGTTCAATTTACATGTGCTACTCTGTCCCCAGAGTAGGAAGGCTAGCAGAGGAGATGCCACATTGATGGGCAACTCAAGAGGTAACCAGCTCATTTTTAGTTTTAGTGGCAGAAGCGAGTATGTGAATCTGGCCCAGTTGCGCAGTTATTATGAGAGAGGACCATCTCTGGGTCAGTTAAATTAGTTACTGCCTAGGGGCAGCTTGCTAGCTGCGCCAAGCACGCAGTGGGGGTATTACGAGGGTAGGTGCTTATGGCCAGGCACACGTATAGGCACAAGCACAAGTATAGCCTCGGTATAGCCTCGGAGTCCACTGTTCGAGGCTCGATGGGAGCTCCACCACCACCACGGAGTACCACTCGGCTTCAGGGGATTGTCTGAGTGGCAGCGAGGCCACTTCTAATAGGAGCCGAGGGACCAGCCCCACACCATGAAAATGGCACGGGCGATTACATGGAGGTGAGAGTGGAGGCCACGTTACTTATCGGGACGCATTTCTAGATAGTACACATGCGTGATTATCAGCCCATATGCGCTCATCCGATCCGAGAACTTCCCGCAGTCACAGGTCATGAGGCATGCCGTAGCCACAAGCCCAAGTGGAATTGATTCACGGTAGGAGCGAGATCAGGCATAGGCCAGGCTGTGAGGATGGAGTCAAGGGAGGGGGAGAGATCAGGTCACCCGGAGTAGAGATGGTTTTGGTTGAGTTGGATAGATGATTTTGTTGATAGAACGGACAGGTCTGCCGAACCAGAGTGTGCATATAGAGGTCTACGTGCCCACATAGGATTTTTGTATTCATTTTTGTATATACACGGCCTACGAGCCGAAAGTACATTTTATATAGTTAATCACGGCTTTGTGAGCCAAGTATATTTTTGACATGAGAGAGGCGGCTGCGAGTCTGAAGTCAAGATTTTGATTACAGCGAGAATAGCGGCTTGTGTGCCGACTTTGTATTTTGGATTATAGAGGCCCCATGCGGGCAATTTTAGTATATTTTGACATTGATGTGATGATATATAGATGATGAATTTGATCTCACATGGTGTGTATAATTTTGATTTGATTCATATATTATAATGTTTCATGTGTTTATGTCGATAATTTTGGAAATTGATGTATATAGATGATGATTATTGATGATGTTTTTAATGATATGTATATGTTTTGAAATGTTGATGTTATTACTTGATCTTCAGATGTTGATAGTGATGTTGTTATGCGAGGAAAAAGATGAAACTCCGCCGAAAATTTGCGAAAAAAAAAAAAAAACAAAGAAAAGGCCTAAGTATAAGCAAAAGGAAGCAGGACCGGCTATATCGATTAGCTAACAGATGTCGGTCACTATGTAACAGATCTGGTTAGATAACCGATATCGGTTATGCTAAAACGAGCTTTTCTAAAAATAGAAAAGCTTGGGAGGTAACAAATTATTATTTTTAAAGTCATGACATGTTAAATCACGAGGATGCGAAATTTGTTGTGCTTATCCTCTGGAGTTAGTTGCATAGGAGAATTGAGTGATAAGGAGGAAAGAGATAGGTAAAGTGATTGTGGGCTTGGATTAAGAAGGTGTAAAGGAAAGTATTAGTGAAGAGGGTGGTTAACATGGCTGAAAAAGGAGAAGCATCCAATGGGAAGAGAGAGAGGAGAGAGCGGAGGTTCCGACTCAATTGCCGTGTCTCCAAGAGGTATAAGTTTTGGTTGGAATTAGATTTTATGCTTATAAATAAGATGTGGTAAGGTAAGTGGGTAGAGATGAAAAGAAAGGTGATAGGAAAGGGGTTTGGGATGGGGTGGGTGTTATAGGGTAGGTAATCGGTGTTTTTAGATATGTTTTCGAGTTAGGCCTAAACCGATATCGATTCTTATCGTAGTAAGGATTCTGATTGTGATAAAAAACACTTGGGGATTTTATTTTTTATTTATTGTTTGTTGGTTTTGATGTGTGTAGGCGGAGGCGGGGTTGAGGATGAATGATAGGGTGCCAGCCTTATTGTCACAGGTCGAGCGGATGTAACACCAGCCCGAGTGGGCATTACTAAACTATGTGGGGTTAGCGGAATCTACTATTATTCACGAATCGCACGGAATCATGCTATATTACAGTGTTGATTGAAGATGGAATCTAGAAAAGAATACCTTACATCTACCAACAGGGGAGATGATAAAGGTGACGTTAGAAGATGTGTTTCAAATTTTGAGACTTTGATTATAGGAAGACCTATGTATCGGGCGAGGGCTGTTTAACATGGCGCGAGCAGCGATAACTTGATATTTAGTCGGTCGCATGAGATTTGACACGGCGAGGCTTTAGCGAGTTACTTATGGTATAATGTTGCGACACACCACAAAACAATAATATTTTCCATGGTATTAATGATAGCGGTGGGGTATTATGCATTACCTAGAGTGGACGGGGAAGATTTCCAAAATATTTGATGTGTATTATTAGTGAGATGATAAAGGTAGCGTTACTTTCACATGGGCACCCGCATATCCTGGCGAGTTATACGGGGTTTATGGGCATGCGGAGAAATCATAGGACTACACTAGATTATGTACATATTACATTGTTGGGCCTATGAGCACATTGTGTGTGTGTGACCAATAGGCCGACCAATCTAGGCGGGAGAGAGGCAGTACTGAGAGGGTTGGGATTCATGCGATGGGTTCGGACAAAGCAAGAGAGCGAAGAGCCGAGACCGTGACCAGAGATGATCTGCAAGAGTATTATAGGTAGATGTTGGAGAGGCGTGATGATTGCGAATATCCATTAGAGGCCTTACGGGAACTACATGGTGATGGTGAACATATCCGAGGGATTTGAGGGGTGTAGAGCGGGATTGAGGTGGATCACGGGACACATGCTAGGTGAGTACAAGAGGATTCCTCTAGATCGCATGCAGCAACAATTTAGATTTATTCAGGATATACCCATGGATCATAGACCATATAAGAGGATCGGCGCGAAAGGCACCATTCTCACCTCCACGGCCAACACTTCCCGAGAAGGACCGAGAAGAGATAGCGATCGATCGCGGGTAATGGATGTAGGAGTGACGAGTCTTATAGATTATGGTGGGCAGCGAGTGCAGAGAGTACACACAAGAGGGCGATCATCCTAACATAGATGTGATTACGGTGGAGAGAGACCACTGTAGGGTTTAGTTCTACCGACTTCAAAACATGGGTGAGCGAGACTATGGGATTATTAGAGGCTTCGTAGTCATGAGTAGAGAGACTAGAGGCAAGATTCCGCCCACGCGAGGGCATATTTGTATGTTACGGGGAGATATTGGTGGATCGAGTGGGAGGAACCAATAAAGCAGTGGCACCTTTTAGGATGGAGAGGCTAGGTAGAGAAGCATCGGCGATCACCATCACTACACAGTTCGGGATGAGGTGCGGGGCCTAAGTGAGTTTCATACATGGGGTAGGAGAATAAATAAGGACTTCGACCTGCGTTGATGATAGAGAAAGATGTATTTGTTTAACATCTAGATAAAAATGAATATGTATGTTGATTTGAGTTTATGATAATAATAAGAATGTTTGTGTTTTGAATGTTTGGATTAAAAAAGGACAAGGTGAGTGTTATCAATAGAAATACATGAAAATATTTATATTTTTAAGTAAACACAACACATGATAGGTTATGGTAGGGGATGTTCAAGCTAACCTTAGGAGACCCCATGCCTCCTAATTGCTACCCTACATAGTGGCCCATTGCGCAAGCAAGGAGGGGCCTCGGACCGATGTAGTTCTCCTTAGGACCAAGGAGAGTGGAATTTGGGTAATTTGGTTTTGTGGATAGGCAATTCGTTGGTTGGTAAAAGTTTGATGTTGGTAGGGTAATGTTGTTGGTGTTAGTAGGTATTGGCGGTGTTGGTTTGGGTATAGGTGAAGTGAGGGTTAGCTTACCCAAGCATAGGGAACCATGTCTGAATTAAGGTCAACACATAATCCTAGATTCAGGTAAAAGAGGAAAAAGTGTCCCATAGTTGGAAAGAGCTAAAACCACGTATTATCATGCAGGATGAGATTGAATCCCTAGGTTACCTTGCATGTAGGTGAGAAGTTGATAGATGAAAAGAGTTGTATAATCACAATATATCAATTATACGTTACGTCCCTTGAGTTTTGTTGTTTGAAGAATGGTGAGGTGAGGTGGATAGTATAGCTAGGGGCGTAGAGAGCTTGTTATAAGGTGATTATTAAGATGAAATAAAACCAAACCTAAATAGACAAGTCCATGACTCAAAAGTGCTTTTGAATACTACTTTTATTTTACGGATATAGGCGATCGATGCGTGAAGTCTATATGGGATATGCATTTTGTTGCTCTTGAGGTCTTCACAAAGCTAATCAATGTGAGAAAGCTTCCTAATAGAGCTGACTTGGTATAGTTGTCCTTGAGGAGCGTAGTCCTACTTATAGTAGCAGATGTAGCTTTGCACATAGCTGTCCTTTGAGGGGCTTGATCTGAGTTATAGTAGCGAGTGCTGACTTTACACATAGTTGTCCTTCGAGGAGGAATGATTTAGTTTATAACTAGAAGTCTAGATGCCCATTTGGCATAGAAGCATCTAGTTTTGCAAGAATTTTGACTCAAAGAATATCCCATAATTATATAATTGAGAACTTGTTATTTTGATACTTTTAAGTCATGGACCGGACTAAAAACGGGAAGGCATCTTTAGAGGAGGTGATGATCAAAACCACATGAGTTTGAATCTACTTTGAGATCACGTGAAACAAGGTGTAGGAAGTGGTAAATGAGCTCAAGAGGCGAGCACAAGGTAGATAAGAAGTGATGCTGACACTAAATTCAATAGTAGAATGGTCGGAGATCTGAAGGCATTAAGGGGTTGAGCTCGGAGTTACTAATAAAGCAAAGCTAAACGATAAGTACTTGATCCATAAGTGTGAGTGATAATGTAAGGCCTAATCCAATTAGGAGCAAATTTTCCACATTTGCTCTTTCTGGATTGGTTACATGTTGATTCTCTTTGAGGACAAGATCACCAATTTTAAAAGGTATGCTCATGAATTCACTTATCATAAGCACGCTTGATGTGCTTTTGATAAATTTGAATGTGGTCAAGAGCTGTAAGATGACATACTATGTCAAAAGCTCCAATTGGGCTAACCACTCTTGGTGAAGTCATCATTGGTGAGAATATCTGGAGAGATATTTTGAGGGAAGGATTTGTATTTTGAGAGGAAAGACACCTTCCGGTACCATACACCAAAGAGAATGGTGTGGCATTAGTGGAAGTATGAATGCTTTAGTGCGATAATCCTAAAGGGAAAAGGGGATGTGATCATGCCGTTTTCCCCGAGTAATCGTAACGACTTTCATGAGAATTTTGGTTTTAGGTTTTGTTAGAAGATTCGAAACGACCATTTTTTTGTGGATAGTAGGGTGACGAAAAGCTAAGTTTGATACCAAAGTTGCCACAAAGGTCTTGTGTAACTGACTTATTTTGAAATATTTTCCATTATCGTTATCGGGCGATGAGGAGCATCAAAACAATAGATAATGTGAAGGTTGATGAACTTCAGCGATTTTCTCTTTTTGGTTGAAATGAGTGGAATGGCCTCCACCCATTTAGTGTAATATTCAGGTTGCCATGATGATCCAACCCGGTGGCGCCGTAGAAGAAGGCTGGTGAATCTCACCAATAGGTCTAAACCCCATTGTGAGAAAGGCCAAAGATCTCGTGCGACACTTTGTAGTGGGTGGTTGGGAGTATGTTGAAGGTTGGCATATTTGTTGACACATAAAACAATGCTTAACATATTAAATAGCATTTGTTATTAAGAGTAGGCCAATAATATCCTGGCGAAGGATCCGCTTGCCCACGAGTAAGGCCACTAAAGTGCCCACCACAAATTCCATCATGGACTTGTTGGATGGTATGGGTGACTTCAACGCGGTTAGACATTGAAGGAGGATACCATCAAAGCCACATTTATAGAGGAGTCCCCCATGATGACATAATGAGAAACACTTTTAAGAAAAGTGTGTTTTCCATTACTAATAAGTCAGTGGGAGAACAGAGGTTGTAAGCCGATCGTGAAATTGGTGATACCGGGTATCCTGCAAATCAATAGATACATTATTTACCATACAAAGCATTCGAGACTAAGTAAGATGGGGAAAAGAGTTGTTGGACCAAGACAAATATGTCGGAGTCGGTTGGTGAGGTAGGAATTTGCGAGGCCAAGGCAAAGCCATAGTATCCTGAAATGTATTAGTTGAGTGTGGAATGGTTTGGATAGAATAATGAGTAAATAAGGTCAAAAGTGAATCCATGTAATGTTTGTACTTTTGAAATTCCTCATTTTTACATTGGTAGATGCCATGTAACTTGATTTACTACCAATTGAGAAAGTGTAGAAAATTTTAATTGACTTCACACCTAAGTGTAGCAGATGTGGAGACCCAAAGCAAGGGCCTCATATTCATTTGTATTGTTAGTGTAGGGGAAATCAGCTTGAATGAAAGAGGCATGGTTCACCATCAAGAGGAATAAGAAAAATGCCTTCCCCTCCACTACGCTAGCATTTAGATCCATTAAAGAAGGGTCATCGGATAAGACACATCATTGAGTGAAAGGGTTGCGATGAGTTCATCGGGGAAAGTAAAATTGGTAAATTGTTCCCCAGAGGTAAAGGGGCTTCCACGCAGTTGATCTCGATAGTTTGTCCTTTGATTGATTTTGTTGTATAAACTCAAGCTCGAGATCGGTGAGGAGCATAAGCCATCGGGTGATGCATTGGTTTAGATGAGGTTTAGGCGTACATATAATGTATGGGGTTAGCATTGGTGATGACAAAAGTTTTGTGATTCGGAGGTAATGTCGGAGTTTGGTGGCCACGAATGATAGGGCTAAGCACAAATTTTCTACGTGTGTATACCTAGTCTCGTAATCCATAAGAGTACGGCTTATGTAATAAAATACTTGCTCTCGATGTTGAGTCACGATGTGCGAGCATGGCTCCTACAACATGTCGGTGGCGAGAAAGGCAAAGGTAGAAAGGGTGATCGCGTCTTGAGGTGGGATAAGCACGAGTGGTTGCAAGAGATAAGATTTAAGAGCCTCAAAGGCTTGGTGGCACTCCTCACTCCATTGAAAGATAATGTCCTTTTTAAGGAGATGATGGAAAGGTTGACATTGATCCGAGAGTTGTGAGATGAAACTCGGATAGATTGGAGTTTTCCCCGCAAACTATGCAATTTTTTTAGGTTAGTGGGTGGGGGCATTTCTAAGATAGATTTGACTTTAGCTGGGTCGACCTCAAAGCCATGCAAAGAGATGATAAAGCCAAGGAGTTTTCCGAAAGGATGCCAAGACACATTTCTTTGGTTGAAGAAAGAACTGATTATTGTAATTGATAAAAATAATGGTTAAAACATCGAGATGTTCACTGCGATGTTTGGATTTTCCAAGAAGATCATCGATGTAATCTTGAGGATAGTGCATAATGTCATGAAAAATGTAAGTCATAGCCATTGATAGGTCGCGGCATTCTTAAGGCCAAGCAGCGGCATGACACGATAATGAAGGTCCCAAGGAGGTAATGAAGGTGGTTTTATGTTGATCGGTCGGGCTACTAAAATTTGATTGTATCCCGAGAAACCATCCATGAGAGAAAGCATCTCATGGCCCACGCAGTGAGATCAACAAGTTGATCAATGCTAGGTAGGGGAAGTCATCCTTTGGGCAAGTGAGGTTAAGGTCCTAGAAATCCGTACATATCCGAAGTCCCCCATTGCTTTAGTGATAGGTACGACATTAGAAATCCATTGAGGATAGTCAATAGGTAAGATGAAAGAAACAGAAAGGAGTCGTTGAAGCTCTTCTTTAACCAAGAGGGAAATGCGTGGATGCATTTTCTTAGTTTCGTTTAACGGTTTGGAGTCACGGTTTCAGTGATGTTATGGACAGCAATGTCAAGAGCAATTCTCGGCATGTCGGCATAGGACCAAGCAAAATTTTGATTGTGGGCACAAAGGAAGGTAGTGAAGGCGGCTTGTTACGATGCGTCGAGAGATTGTCCAATCTTCACAATGTGAGGATCATCCTCCGTGTGGATGTTTATTTCTATAGTTGACTCATTCAACATAGTTTGGGTTTCAAATGGTAAGGCGCGTTGAATATAAGAGTCATCCGCACCAAGGTAGGTGAGGATGGAGTCGTCATCTGGCACTCCACAACATCAATCGGCGAGTCTTCTTTGATCATGTCCGGATATAAAAGGGGAAAGAAGATGGTTCTTGACCATCGCATTGATATGTGAGAGGACCTAGGAAGATAGAATTCACGGAAAAAAAGAAAAAAAAGTTAGGAGGGATAGATTGCAGGTCTATCACTCCATGGGTGAAGATGGCGAAATGGGTGATGATGGTTTAGAAGGGTGACTTCATCATCTTCCTAGATACAATTGACATGAGGTTTCTTCGGTGTAGGTGGTTCAAAAATCTAAGACCACACCGATCTTTGTGTTTACGTGTAGTGATGGGAATGATCATATGTCGACCTTGTTCATAAAGACCAAAACCAAAACCTTTCCAAGCACAAGACGTCGGGAAGGTGAGAGCGAAAATAATGGTTGGTTATATATTGAAAATCAGATTGGAAGGGAACCACACCAAGGGGAGGTTCGGGGTGACAGAGGATGTGTCAACACCCCCATGTTAGGTTAGTGCGGAAATTAGGTGGTCCGTAGGAGATCACCTCCCCACACGACAGGTCATAGGTAGGATGCACATGTAACTGTCCATACTCCTGTGGGGTATGGAAGGTGCTAACGTTGTATAGGCGATACTCCCCCAGTGTAAGGCATTGAAAAACACCTACCAAGGGATCCGAGGTTGGGATGTTATCTGCGGGGAAGGAAGAGGTATTCGCGTCGGTGGTTTCATTGGTCGAAGGTGTGGGTGCAGCTAAGGTGGATGGTTGAGGCGTGGTTGAAGTAGATGGTTGGGTCGGATCAATGGGTGCCTTGAATGGTACAAGCACATCATTAGGGTGGTATAACATATTGTAGGTTTTAAAGGGGGAAGTGTCAGCTGTGACGGTGTATGAATTCCCCTTATACTCAAATTTTATGCATCTATGTAAGGTGGAGGAACGCATCCCATAGCCGGATCCAGGGCGGCCTAACAAAATGTTGTATTAGAACTCTCCCTCAAGGACATAGAAGAGTTCGGGAAAGGTGCGTGGCCCTACACGAATGTTAAGGATCACGGTGCCTAGGGTAGAAGCAATAGCATCATTGAATGAGCAGACATGGTGGGGTTGGCACACATGTAGTTAGGAGGGATATTCATTTGTTGGAAGGCATTGGAAGAGACGATGTTTAGGCTAGTTCCCCATCGATCATAACATGATGTACTCGGATGTCTTGGATGTAAACCGAGATGAAAAGAGCGGGGTCGAGGATATTCTGCACCAACGATGACAATTTCTTCTTCAAAAAACTAACAAGCGGGGCTTGTATACAGGACAAAGGTGGTTGTGGAGGTAGGTTGTTTGGTAAGAGAAGCGACGTGGTTAGGTGTTAAGATGGAGGTGACATGCGGGGTTTCATTAGTTAGGACCTCTATCCCTTGGAGGATCTCAATTAGATCTTTTCGATGAGATTCGAGATGTTTCAATGAGATCATAAAGTGTCATTTTACGGGAGATTAGTGAAGTTGTTTGATCATGGTGTGATGGGAAACTCCATCGAGAGATGGATAGGCAGGTCCATGAATAACCACTTTAGGTGGTGGTGCGATTGGGATGGCGGAAGGAGAAAGAGAGGCCGTAGGTGTGCTTTCTTTAGCTTTTCCATTATTTTTCTGACCTCGAGTAGCAATGCTAATCATGTTGATCTCATGAATACGAGATGAGGAAGATGGCAGGGATAAGTCATTGTTCTCGAGATTCGGGTTACTGATGATGATAGATTTTGGTGAGGCGGGGACAGGTGGTATAGGAGAAGGGATCAAAGCTAAGGGCTTTTCCCTCCGTAAGTTGTCTTTCTTAGATTTTCTATCCGAGATAGGCAACTAGTGAAGGATGGCTTTCAAAGCTTTGCATTCTTCTACATTGTGTCTGGTGTGCGGTGGTAGGCACATATTTTAGATTCATCATAACCTATAGGTCGAGGTTTAGATGGATCATAGGGTCTAGTGGGGGTAGGAAATGGTCGCATCTTCTACCAACATATCAAGGATCTTGGCGTAAGATCCTTTGAGCGGGTCAAATTCAAATGAAGATGAGGCTATTGATTGAGTGGGTGAGATTATTGATTGTTTTGGTAATGGTTGGGTATGAGTGGTTTGTATGGGTGGTGGTTTAGGTAAGGGATTTTGATGATTGGGTTTAACTAGGCATGGCTTCTTCTGCGTAGAAGTCATGTTTAGCTAGTTAGATGATGAGGCCACAGATGACGTGGTGGCAGGAAACAACCACGGGGAAAGAGGAGCGATAGCAAACAAGTCCTTCGATGATCGAGTTTGCTTAGGGTTGGTAGGTAGGCAGGATACTTGGGGCGATGGTGTTGAGACGCCCATGGATTTCTGTATGGGTGCAGAAGGTGCAGGTCATGTTAAAGAAGACGTGGGAGGCATGGTGTAATGAGGCAAGGTGGAGGGGTGGGGCCCCAATATAGAAGGTAGGTGTGATGACGAGGGTTGAAACCATGCTTGATGTACTCGGTGTGATCGAGGGTGAGGGTTTTAGTTGTGGCGGAGGAATAGATTGGACTTGAGGAGGTTGGGTCTGCATCTCTAGGTGGATTGATGACTTTATTTTTGGATAAATCTAACTATTTAGGTGGGTGCGTCAGCTAGGTATTGGTGAAGTCCCAGCGTAGGGAAAGGTTTGGTTAGGTTGATAGAGGTGGATGAGGTATTTGGTAGAGATGAGAGGGGTGAAGGTGAGGACATAGGATTTTGAGCTTTTGTAAAAACCTCGGGTATATGGTAGAGGTGTCTGGATTAGTCATTTGCATTTGAGTACATCATGGTGTACTCAAACATTCCCATAAGACTCATCTATCTTCCGGGGATGACAATCTTCACGTGTGGACAAAAATTTTGGTATGGAAGAGAAGTGGGCTATGATTACTAGTCCACTTGTGGGTGTGATACGAGGGGAATGAGGTGATGTATCAATGGTTGTTAAGAGGTCAACCGTCCTTTGAAAGATTTAGGTGATGAAGAACTGATAGGGAGGAGGGCATGTTCTAGAGAATCTGTCATGGTCAAGGAGTTTGGTGATGTAGGCTTGAGGGTTTCTCCTCTAAGGATGACAAAAAATTGGTGAGCCTTCTTCTTTTGCAGCGAAGAGTGGTGGAAGGAGATGTTTGGTAAATAGATAGGTTGGATAACATTCGCTCATAGTCTTGCGAGGATGTGGTGTAAGAAGGCTCTTGTGAGAAGAGAACTTTGCAGGCGGTTGATTCCTTTATGGGCAAAGGAATAGTGGGGTTATCCTCTTGTCCTAATGGAGGAGAAGGGGGCGAGGAACCTGCGTTGGTGAAGAGGCTTGATTTAGAATTTCCTCGATGGAAGCCCTTGGTTGGGAGTTGAAAACCGCATGGATTTCATGCACACTCTTCTCCTCGGTGAGGTTTCTTGGTTTATTCTTGTTAGATGAATGGTTTGGAAACGGTTTGTTGAAGATTTTTAAATTTCGATTAGCGGGGGCATTAGGATTATCGAGGGTTATATCCCTTGCATCAACCATTTCCTACACTATATTTTTCAACATCTTGCGATTTTAGTGGTTGTGTCCCTTCACGCGATGGAAGTTCTGAAGTCATTTTATTTATACCAAGAGAAGGTATAAGCGCGGGTGGAGTCAAACACGGAGTAAGGTTTAATAGGAGGCAAGGTGATAGCTCTGCTTTAAGCAATTTTCCAAGATCACATCATAAGTTTCTCCCAAGGAGTGTAGTTGATGGGCTCGGCTTTATACTTATAGGTGGATTTTAGCCGGGTATTAGAAGGTGCTTGATATTTGACCGTCACCACGCGTGCGGCTCCTTTTGATTTTGAAGCAGCCAATGCATGAGAGTTGGTGGTGTTGGGTTTTTGGTGGAGTCTTGGGTTCAAAAATTTGAATTTTTGTTGCAACCTCAATTTCTCCTCCTCTAAGGCTCGAATCTCTAGTTTGAGCCATAGTAAAGGCCTCATCAAAGGTGTAGAAAGTTTGAATTTTGAGGGTGGGAGAAATGTGTTTAGCATAGGCCGCGTAAAGAGTTCGATGAGATTGGCACGAGGTAAGGCATAAGTAAGTTGGTTGATGAGGCCCCGCCTTCATCCAATGAAATTTGATAGACTCGTATTCAAATTGTAGGATGGCATAGAGGTCGGTAATGGATACTTTCTTGGAAATATTGATGGAGAAGTGATCCAAGAAAGATTGGGCTAAGCTTGTTAAAGGAGAAGATTGAGTCTTGGGCTAAAGCACTATACCACTCCAAGGTAGGCCCGATAAGGACATGGGAAAGGTACGGAGTAGTAAGGCATCGTCATGAGCAATCGAGATGGCGAGGCATGTCTAAACGATTGCAAGTGTTATTGAGGGTCCTCCTTACTACTAAAGTGAGTAAATTTACCCTGGTAATTCCCATTAAGGAGGGTATGTATGAAGGGGAGAAAAAGGATGAATATGCTCTGACAAACTTGCTCATATTTCACCTCGTGTTGTGACTTCCAGATAAGAAATAGAAGCCTCAAGATTTTGCATCTTTTCCATCATCTGTTGATTAAATCATTGGTTGGGTTAGATGATGGTGCTTTTTGTCATTGGAAACGGAGGAGGATTGGGCCAAGATCCACTACTTTTAGACAATGGTGGGGTTAAATGTTGATAAGGTAACGATGATGTATGTGTTAGGGTGGCCGAATAAGGGTGTCCTATATAAGATGTTGAGGCCATCGGATGAGCCTACGGAAATGAAAAGGTAGGCGGAGCTCGAGAGGGAAACTCATGTGGATAGATGGTAGAGAGCTAGTTATGAAAGAGGTAATCTACGGGAGAGATGAGGTAGGGCGGTGGACAGTGGTGATATGTGGGGCCCAGTGTTAACAGGAAAGCCAATTGGTGCGGTATGAACTACGAAGCCAGAGTTGGGAGATGGGGCTAAGGATAAAGACGGTGAGATGGAGTTGTTTCGCTCGAGAATGTTTAGTGGATCCACAGGGAATGGTTTTCTATCCTTTCATTCCTTTTAGAAGCAGATGAGGTTAGGGTTAGAGGAATACATTTGAATGTCGAGATGGTGTGCGCGTCCTAGAAAGATCGGGTTATTTTGCTCGTTGAACTGGAGAACTCCTTTTGTCTTGGAAGGACTCTTGGTTTTGGCGAAGATGCGAAGTTGATATCCTCTACCGAAGCACTTGGTTTCTTCACTCGTCTCTGCTTGGTTAAGTGAAGATCACGGACTCTGCTTTTTCGCTCCCAATGATCTGTTGTTTCAAAAATCATTCGACCATTCGATCTCCCAAATGAAATTCCGATCCGTTGTTTTGGTTTGGGAGCCCATTTACTGAGGAACCGATGGCGGTTGCGTAACCGACGGCGGTCGAGTAGAACCACACATCGGTAAGGAAAAAGTAGGCTATTTTTAGTAAAATAGCCCACCTTCCTGCTTTTCTCCCGAGGGATCAGTTGGGGGCTTGGTCAAGGGGCTAGAAGGTCAGCTTTTGGGTGCGAGTAAGGAGGCATTAGTTATGGATGTGAGTCTAGACCAAGTCATGGGTCTTAATTAGGTTAGTTTAGGGTTAGGGCTAGGTCATGATGAGGTGGCAAAGTGAGGTGGCGGGTAAGGTGATGTGGATTTATCAATTATAAGGTAATTAATAAATAATTGTGTAAGGTTTAGGTGATGAGGTTAGATTGCGAGATGAGATGCGGGTCACAAGGGGTCGTAAGACACAAATTTGGTGTCTACATTAGCCCCTTATTGTCGTGTAGCTTGTTTTGTAAAGCTGCACGGACAATAATATGAAGTGGTTACTCCTGTTAAGGGTATAGGTAATCCCCCTCAAATCTATCACAGATTGAGTGAACGAGAAATCAGGGATAGGATTGATAACGGGTAAATGGGGTAGAGGGGATGGTAAGATGGTGGGGTAGGTTCAAGGAAGCAGACGCATATTGAAATGCCATAGTATGACTAGGGTACATGATTTGACGAGCAAACCAGCAGTGCAGAGGCAAAGGTCGATAGTTTATCCAAACAAGGGTGATATAATCCTGGTATCCAAGGCATAGGAAGTAGCTCCGGGTATATAACAGTAAGGTCTGACAGAGCGTTTAGGCATGTTCGGCGTGCGAAAAGGTTGGTTTGGTTGAGATAAACGTCACGGTCTAGGTCTGGGCAAAGTTGGTCGACAGATCAAGTCAAGGACCCTAATCATGCTAAAACACGAACAGGTGAGCTCGATTGAACAAAAAACTACCGGATGGGTGGATAAAAGTGTATGGTGTTGATTTTGGGTAAGGGATGGAAGTGGTGCGGCCGTGGGTCGGGCCAAGTTGTTGGGTTGCGGCCTTGGGTCGGGCCAGAAGGGTAAAGGGAGGCCTTGGGTCGGGCCAAATAGTGAGGGCGAGGCCTTGGGTCGGGCCAATTGGTAGGTTGAGGCCTTGGGTCGGGCCAAATTGGTAGGGCGAGGCCTTGGGTCGGGCCAAATGGGTAGGGCGAGGCCTTGGGTCGGGCCAAATAGTGAGGGCGAGGCCTTGGGTCGGGCCAATTGGTAGGTTGAGGCCTTGGGTCGGGCCAAATTGGTAGGGCGAGGCCTTGGGTCGGGCCAAATGGGTAGGGTGAGGCCTTGGGTTGGGCCGAATAGGTAGGTTGAGGCCTTAGGTCGGGCCGAATAGGTAGGTTGAGGCCTTAGGTCGGGCCGAATAGGTAGGTTGAGGCCTTAGGTCGGGCCGAATAGGTAGGTTGAGGCCGTAGGTCAGACCAAATTGGTAGGGCGAGGCCTTGGGTCGGGCCAAATGGGTAGGGCGAGGCCTTGGGTTGGGCCGAATAGGTAGGGCGAGTCCTTGGAGTCGGGCCAAATGGGTAGGGCGAGGCCTTGGGTTGGGCCAAATAATTGGGTCTAAATAATTGCTAGCAAGGTATAAGAATAAATAAGAGTACCGACACAATGTGTCGATGATAGAAAGATGTATTTGTTTAACATCTAAATAAAAGCAGAGATATGTATGTTGATTTGAGTTATGATAATAATAAGAATGTTTGTGTTTTGACTTTCGGTGTTTTGAAAAAGGATAAAGAGGAATGTGATTAAATAGAAATACACAGAAATATTTATTATACCACACATGATAGATTATGGTAGGGGATGGTCGAGCTAACCTTGGGAGACGCCATGTCTCCAGAAGTCTTGCCTACATAGCCCATTGCACAAAGCAAGGAGGGCCTCGAGACGATGTAGTTCTCCCTTAGGACCGGGAGAAGTGAATTTAGGAAATGTGGTACGGTTAGGCAATTGGTTGGTTGGCAAAAATATTGATATTAATATTGGTAAGGTAAGGTTGATGGTGTTGGTAACGAATTGGAGATGTTGTAGAAGGTACAAGGGAAGCGAGAGTTAGCCTACCCAGGTGGTAGGGAACCATGTCCTGATGAAGATCAACACACAAGCCTAGATGCGAGGCAAAGAGGAAAGAGTGCTCCGTAGATGAAGAGAGCTAAACAAACCACACCACGTAGAACGAGCTTGAAGCCCAAAGTCCCGTGCATAGACGAGAAGTCAATAGGTGAAAAGAGTTGTGTGATCACAACCTATCAGGTGTACGTTACGTCCCTTGAGTTGAAACAAATGGTGAGGTGAGGTGGATGATATAGCTGAGGTACGAGAACTTATTACAAAGTGAGTGTTCTGACGGAAGAGAACCTACCCTAAATAGACAAGTCCATGACTCAAAAGTTCTTTTGAATGAGGCTTTTATTTTATTGAATGTAGACTGATCGATGCGGGAAGTCTACAAGGGATATTGATTGTTTTATTCTTGAGGTCTTCACGAAGCTGATCAATGCGAGAAGCTTCGATAAGGCGCTGTGTATAGCTATCCTTCGAGGGAGCAGTCTATTTATAGTAGCAGATATGATTTAAATGCATAGCTGTCCTTCGAGGGAGCAGTCTATATATATAATAGCATCAATAGTTTTTGGCATATAGCTGTCCTTCGAGGGAGCAGTCTATAGATAACTAGATGTCCTTGTGACGTGAAGCATCTAGGTTTGTAGGAAGTTTGACTCAAGAAAATCCCATAAGAATACGGCTTATTTTAATACATTGAAGTCATGGACTAGACTAAAAAGGGGAAGGCATCGTTAAGGGGAGGTGAGAGGTGAGCTTGATTTTATTTCGAGATGTAGGAAACAAGTGCATGTGGTGGTATGGGAGCTCAAGGGATGAGCAGTAGGTGGATAAGAAGTGATATAACACTAATTTCAACAATAGAATGGTCGAAGATGCAAGGCATTAAGGGGCTCAGGCTCAGGTTTACCATTAAGCGAAGCTAAATGATAAGTACCAGATCCATAGGTGTGAGTGATTATATAAGGCCCAATCCAATTGGGAGCAAATTTTCCACGTTTGCTCTTTTCTAGTTTGGTTACATGTTGATTCTCTTTGAGGACAAGATCACCAACCTTAAAGGTACGCTCATGAAGTTGCTTATCATAAGCACGTTTAATGCGTTTTTGATAGATTTGAAGGTGATCAAGAGCGTAAGGCGGCGTTCGTCAAGAAGCTCCATTGGGCTAACCGCTCTTGGCGGAAATCATCGTTGGTGAGAATATCCTGAAGAGATATTCTAAGGGAGGGTATTTGTATTTCGAGAGGCAAAACAGCCTCGGTACCGTATACCAAAGAAAAAGGTGTGGCATTAGTGGAGGTACGAATACTAGTGCGATAAGCCCAAAGGGCAAAGGGGATGTGATCGTGCCAATTTCTTCCGGATTCATTGACAACTTTCATGAGGATTTTGGTTAGTGTTTTATTAGAGGACTCGGCTTGCCCATTGGCTTGTGGATAGTAGGGTGATGAGAAGCTAAGTTTGATACCAAAGTTGTCGCAAAGGTCTTGCAACAACTTGTTTTTGAAAGATTTTCCATTATCATTATCGTAGTGCATGAGGAACACCAAAACGACAGATAATGTGGTGGTTAATGAACTCGACAATTTTTTCTTTTTTGATTGAAATGAGTGGAATAGCCTCCACCCATTTTGTGTAATATTCGGTCGCTGTGATTATCCAACGGTGACGTTGTGAAGAGGTCGGTGAATCTCACCAATAAGGTCTAAACCCCATTGTGAGAAGGGCCAAAGATCTCGAGTGACTGCAGGCGGTGGCTAGGAGTATGTTCAGCATGGTTTGGGTTTCAGATGGTAAGGCTTGTTGAATATAAGAATCATCCGCGCCAAGGTAAGTGAGGATGGAGTCGTCATCCTGGCATTCAACAACATTAATCAAAGGTGAATCCTCTTCGATCATGTCTGGATACAGAAGGGGAAGAGAAGATGGGTCCTCATTATCGCGTTGATAAGTGAGAGGACCTATGAAGATAGCATTTATGAAAAAAAAAAGTTAGGAGGGATGGATTCAGGGTCTATAGATTCTGTGGGTGATGATGGCAAAGTGGGTGATGATGGTTTGGTAGGGGCGACGTCTTCTTCTTCCAGGATACAGCTGACAGGAGGTGTCTCCTGTGTAGGTGTTTCGGGAAAACCGAGACCACTACGATCATTATGTTTACGGGTAGTCACGGGAATGAGTGTATGTCGGCCTTGTTCGTAAAGGCCAAAACCAAAGCCTTTCCACGCACAGCGAGTCAAGAAGGTGAGGGCGAAATGACGATTTGTCAAGTATTGAAAATCGGATTGGAAGGGAACCACACCAAGAGGAGGTTCAGGGGTAATGGAGGATGCGTCAACACCCCCATACGTTAGGTTAGTGTGGCAATGGGGTGGTCCGTAAGAGATTACCTCCCCCACGCACGGTTGTAGGTGGGATGTGCATGTAATTGTCCGTACTCTGCTGCGGGTAGGGAAAGAACTAACGTTATATAGGCGGTACTCCCCCAGCGTAAGGCGCTGAAAAACATCTACTAAGGGGTCGGAGGTTGGAATGTTAGCTGCGGGAAGGGAAGTGGTTTTTGCGATGGTGGTTTCATCAGTTGAAGGCGTAGGCGCGGTTGAGGTGGATGGTTGAGGTACATTTGAAGAGGATGGTTGGGTTGAATTTATGGGTGTCTTGATTGGTATAAGCACATCGTTAGGGCGGTATAACATATTGCAGGTTTTAAAGGGGGAGGGTCAGCTTTACGGTGTAGGACTTCCCTCATACTCAAATTTTATGCATCTATGTAATGTTGAGGGAACGCATCCCATGGCTCGGATCCAAGGACGACCCAGCAATATATTATATTGGAACTCTCCCTCCAAGACATAGAAGAGTTCGGGTAAAGTACGTGGTCCTACCCGAATGTTGAGGATCACGGTGCCTAAGGTAGAAGTAATAGCGTCATTGAATGACCGCATGACATGATGGGGTTGGCACACATGCAACTAGAAGGATATTCATTTGTTGGAAGGCTTTTGAAAAGATGATGTTTAGGCTAGCTTTCACGTCAATCATAACACGACGTACCCGAATGTCCCGGATGTAAGCTGAGATGAAAAGAGCAGGGTCAGGATCTTCTGTACCAAAGTCAACAATTTCATCTTCGGAGAAACTGACTGCAGCAGCTTGTTGTACAGAGACAGAAGTGGTTGGGGCAGTGGGTTGTTTGGTGAGAGAAGCAACGTGATTGGGTGTTAGAATGGAGGCGACAGGCAGGGTTTCATTAGGTAAAACCTCTATCCCTTGAAGGATCTCAACGAGAGCTTGTCGATGAGATTCAGAAGTCTGAATGAGATCATACAATGTCATTTTTACGGGTGATTGGTGAAGCTGTTTAATCATATTTCGGTGGGCAATGCCATTAGAGACGGGATAGGCGGTCCGTGAATGACCACTTTAGGTGGTGGTGCAATCGGGATGTTTGACGGAGAAAGAGATGCCGCAGGTGTGTTTTCTTTTGCTTTCCCATTGTTTTTCTGCCCTCGAGTAGCGACACTAATCATATTAATCTCGTAGACCTGAGATGAGGAAGATGGTTGGGATAACTCATGGTCTTCAAGAGGTGGGGTTGTAATAATGATAGATCTTGGTGAGGCGGGGACGGATGGTATAGAAGAGGAATGGAAACTAAAGGTCTCTCCTTCGTAAGTTGTCTTTCTTAATCTTTCTATCCCAGGGAGAGGTGACTGACGAAGGATGGTTTTTAGAGCTTTGCATCCCTCCACATCATGTCCTCGGTGTGCGGTGATAAGCGTAGATTTTAGACTCATCGTAACCCATAGGTCGGGGTTTAGATGCGTCATAAGGTCTAAGTGGAGGTAAGGAAATGGTCGCATTCTCCACCAACATAGCAAGGATTTTGGCATAAGATCCTTTGAGTGGGTCAAAATCGAGAAGAGGATGAGGGTATTGGTTGTGCGGGTTTTGGTAATGTTTGGGCGTGGTTGGTTCGCATGGGTGGTGGTTTAGCCGAGGGGTGTTGATACGTGGTTTTCACTAAACGTGATTTGTTTGGCGCAGGCTATGTTGGATGATGAGGCCGCGAGATGATGTGGTATCGAAAAAACAACCATGGGGAAATAGGAGTGGCCGAAAACAAATCTTTTGATGATGGAATTTTTTTAGGGTTGATAGGTCGACGAGGATACGCGAAGTGACGATGTTGCTATATCCTGGAATTTCTGTATGGGTGCGGAAGGCGTAGGTTGTTTTGAAGAAAACGCAGGAGGTATGATATATTGATGTAAGGTAGAGGGATGGGGTCCCAATATGGAAGGTAGGTATGACGATGATGGTTTTGATTGTGATAGGGGCACGGATTGAGTTTGTCTCCTAGGTGGCGGGACGGATTTATTTTTGGATAGATCGAGTCGCTTAGGCGGGTGCGTTAGACTGGGCATTGGTGAGGTCCCAAGCGTAGGGGAAGATCTGGTTAAGTTGATAGAAGTGGACGGGGCATTTGGTAGAGGTGAGGGGGGTGAAGGTGAGAACAGGGGCATTTTAAGCTTCTGTAAACACTTCGGGTATATGGTGGAGACATCAGGATCAGTCATTTGCATTTGAGTAGAAAAAGGGGTACTCAAACGTTCCCATAGGGCCTGTCTATCTTCTGTGGAATGACAGTCCTCACGTGTGAATATGAACTTTTGTACGGAAGAACGACGGGTTGTGATTCCAGTCCACTGTGGGTGTGACACAGGAGGTAGATGAGGCACTGTATCAATAGATGTTAAGAGGTCAACCGGTCGTTGAAAAGATTTAGGCGATGAGGGACTAATAGGTAGGAGGGCGTGTTTGAGGGGATCTGTCATGTTTAAAGAATGTGGTGATGTCAGTGTAAGAGATTTCTCGTCTAAGGATGTCAAAAGGAGTGGCGAGCCTTCCTCTTGTGCAGCAAGAGCGGTAGAAGGGGACGTTTGGGAAATAGATAAATTAGATAACATCCGCTCACAGTCTTGTAGGGATGTGGTGTAAGAAGACTCATCGATGAGAAGAGAAGTCTGGGCAGTTAACTCTTTTATGGGTAAAGGAATGATTTCACTTTGGCTTGATGGTGGTGAAGGAGGTTCAGACTCCTGTGTTGGTGGAGAGGCTTGATTCAAAAAAATTTCAATAGAGGCTTTTGGCTGAGAATCGAAGACTGCATGGATCTCATGAACACTCTCCTCGGCTAAGATATCTTGGTTTACGTTACTGTTGGACGAGTGATTCGGGAATGGTTTGTTAAAGATTTTCAAATTTCGGTTGGTAGGGGCATTAGGATTATCGAGGGTTATATCCCTGCGGCCACCATTTCCCCGCACTATGTTTTTCAACATCTTGCAGTTTTCATGACTATGTCCTTTTACGCGGTGAAAGTTACAAAAGTCATTTTCTTTGTACCAGGAAGGTATTGCGCGGGTGGAGTCAAACCCAGAGTGAGGTTTAACAGGGGGCAAGGTGATAGCCCCAGCTTTGAGCAATTTCTCCAGGATGACGCCATAAGTTTCTCCCAAGGGAGTGTAATTGATGGGCTCGGCTTTGTACTTATAGGTGGTTTTCGGCGGAGTATTGGACGGTGTTTGAGATTTGACCATTACCGCGTGGACAGCTCCTTTTGATTTAGAAGAAGTGGATACGTGAGGAGTGGTGGTGTTTGGCTTGTTGGTAGAATCTGGAGTTCGAAATTGGGGTTTTGTTACATTGCAAATTTCTCTTCTTCTAAGGCTCGAATTTCTAGTTTCCGAGCCATGGTAAAGGCCTCGTCGAATGTGCGGAAAGTTTGAATTTGAAGAGTAGGAGAAATGTGCTTAGCACATGCCCGCGTGAAAAGTTCGATAAGTTCAGCTTGAGGCAAGGCATATGTAAGTTGGTTGATAAGGCCGCGCCATCGTCCCACGAAATCTGCGATAGATTCATCTTTGAATTGTCGGATGGCATAAAGGTCGGTGATAGATACTTTCTTGGCAATGTTAATGGAGAAATGATCCAAGAAAGATTGGGCTAGTTGGTTAAAAGAGAAGATCGAGTCTTTGGGTTAAAGCAACCGTACCACTCCAGGTAGGTCCCGATAAGGACATGGGAAGGTGCGGAGTAACAAGGCGTCATCATGGGCAATCAAATAACAAGCATGTCTAAATGATCGCAAGTGTTGTTGAGGATCCTCTTTCCTATTAAAATGAGTAAATTTCGGCAACTCCCATTGCGGAGGATATGAATGAAGGGGAACAGTAGGGTGAATAGGCTCCCAGACAAACTTGTTCGTATGTCAGGCGCTACGACTTCCCGAAACCGAAGCCTCCAGTTTTGCATTTTGTCCATCATTTGTTTGATGAAATCTGTGGTTGGATGAGAGATGGCCAGTGCCAAACGGAGGCAAGTTGGACCAAGGGCTTCCGCCCAATGGTGGGGCTAAGTGTTGATAAGGTATGGAGGATGAGTATGTTGGAGCAACAAAATAGGGATGTCCCATATAAGGTGTTGAGGTTCTTGGATACGTGTATGGGAATGAAAGGTAGGCGGAGCTTGAGAAGGAAAGCTCGTGTGAATAGGTGGCGAGAGAGCAAGTCATGAATGGAGTGGTCAAAGAGAGATGAGGTAGGGGCAAGTTGGTGGTAACGATACGTGGGGTCCAAGATTAACCAAAGGAAAGCTAATCGGGGTCATATGAACCTCCGCGAAGCCGTCGGATTGGGAGACGGGGCTAGAGATGCAGAAGTAAGGCGGTGTTATCGGGAGGAGTGGGAGCTAAATGAGCAGGCTATACTAATAGGCATGCCAATAAGAGCCGACCATCGGGCGTATGGTCGGGGCATGAGACAAATAGTATTGTATGACAGTACCGGGATTAGCATCCGGTAGAATTTGGCAAAGTCCTTGTCTCCTACGAATTTGGGGATCTCACCTGTGTCCGTAGGGTTCCCTATAGAATGTGAAGGGGTGATTTAGGAAAAGACACGGGCAGGCATGTGAAACCATGGTGGCGGCTTGCTTCCGAGTGATGACAACCATGGACAAGAACACACAGAAAGTTTCAATCTATCAAGAACAAAAACAACCTCAGAATGATGAATTTGGCAAGTTGCTGGTTTGTCAGGGGCTGATGAAGACAGTAACTGATATCGGTTTAATAACCGGTGTCGGTCCGCGAAGCATTTGATGTCGGTCCGTTAACCGATGCCGGTGTCAAAAGTCTAGGATAAGAAGATATAAAAGGTTGCTAATTTGATTTTTAGCAACGTTGAGTATATTTGTCAATTTATTGATCACAGAAGACAAAGTATGACAGAGAAAACAGAACTGAAAACAAGCAAGATGCACACGCAAATCCAGAGATTAACCCTAGGGTTAATTTTAGTTATCGTGGGCTTATGCCTTCAGACTTAGAATGATGTCGGAATCCCAAACAACAAGACCTAGGGGAAGTGTCAAGTTTGTTTTGGCTTATAAGGTTACCTCAATCGGGCGGAGGAATACCGCGGAAAATGGGGGATGTTTGAGCTGTTGTGTTAATTGTGAAGTGATTCGGTATGTGTTGTGCAGTGAAACTAAAGTTAATTTCCTGTCAGTACCGTGGATATCACCCCCACGTGTACGACTTGTTACTTAATCTACGTTCACTAGAATAGAAAACAACAAACAGGGATGCAATGCACGTGTTTTAAATCCAAATCGAAAATTATGTTCGATGAAGCAAGAGAAATGACTTTCACTAATGCGAAACTAGGAAAGCAAGACAAATTCTTTACGAAATATATAACAAAAGCAGCAACAGCAAGTATGCTTCCTAAAATGAAAATAAGCAAGAGAAAGAAACCCAAAATGGGTCCCACCGGGTGTGCCAAAATGTTTCGCTCGGAATGTTTCATACACGGGAATAGAGTTGCTTCTATCCTTTCATTCCTTTTAGAAACAGATGAGGTTAGGGTTAGGAGGAATACCTGTTGAATGTCGAGATGGTGTGCACGTACCGTAGAGAAAGATCGGGTTGATCATGGGAGAACTCCTTTTTGTCTTGGAAGGACTACTGGTTTTGGCGAAGATGCAAGTTGATATCCTCTACTGCAAGCACTTCTGGTTTCTTCACTCGTCTCTGCTTGGTTAAGTGAAGATCTGGACTCTGTTTTTCACTCCCAATGATCTCTGTTGTTTCAAAAATCATTCGACCGATCTCCCAAATGAAATTCCGATCCGTTGTTTTGGTTTGGGGAGCCCATTTACTGAGGAACCGATGGCGGTTGCGTAATGTAGACGGTGGTCGAGTAGAACCGGCATCGGTAAGGAAAAAAGTAGGCTATTTTTAGTAAAATAGCCCACCTTCCCTGCTTTTCTCCCGAGAGATCAGTTGCGGGCTTGGTCAAGTGGCTAGAAGGTCGGCTTTGGGTGCGAGTAAGGAGGCATTAGTTATGGATGTGAGTCTAGACCAAGTCATGGGTCTTAATTAGGTTAGTTTAGGGTTAGGGCTAGGTCATGATGAGGTGGCAAAGTGAGGTGGCGGGTAAGGTGATGTGGATTTATCAATTATAAGGTAATTAATAAATAATTGTGTAAGGTTTAGGTGATGAGGTTAGATTGCGAGATGAGATGCGGGTCACAAGGGGTCGTAAGACACAAATTTGGTGTCTACAGGAGTTATTAGGTAGGAAAGGGGCTAAGTGAGTGGCTATACTAATAGGCATACAAAAGATGAGCTGACCATCGGGTGTACGGTTAGGGGTATGAGACAAATAATATTGTACGGTGCTAAGATTAGCATCCAAAAATTTGGCAAAGTCTGGATCTCCTACAGGTATCTTGGGAAAAGCACTGGTGTCCATAGGATTCCTCATAGGATATGAAGGGGGTGACTCGAGCAAAGACACGGAATAGGCATGTGAAACCATGGCTCACGGCTTGTTTTCGGGTGATAACAACCATGGACAAGAGGATACTGATGAGGGAATTAATCAATCGGAATAGAAACAACAACAAAATGTTGGAATTGGTGGTTTGTCAAGAACTATGAAACACGATAACCGATGTCGGTTGAGAATTGTAGCTGGCATCAGATGAGTTAACCGATGTCGGTAGAATAGGAACGGTGTCGGTCACTATGCAAGCAAAGAGACAATGTCGAAGCTACTAGTTTGGGGATAAAAATGCTTAGTATACCCACCAAACCTGTCTAAAGTGATCAACCGAGATAGGGTATAACAGAGAGAAATGAACTAAAAAACTAGCAAGATGCACAAACAAATCAAGAGACTAACCCTAGGATTAGTTTTAATCACTTTGGGCTTATGCCTTAGATGCAAGATGATGTCAATCCTAAACAAAATACCTAAGGGAGATGTCAAGTTTGTTTTGGCTTGTAAGGCTACCTCAATCGGGCGGAGGAATACCATGGGAAGGGGGGATGTTTGAGATGTTGTGTAGATTATGATGTGATTTGGTATGTGTTGTGTAGTGAGAGTAAGATTAATTTCTCGTCAATACCATGGATATCACCCCCACATGTACGACCTGTTACTTAATCTACATTCACTAGAATTAAAAACAACAAGCAAGAATGTGATACATGTGTTTTAGACCCAAATCGAAAATGATATTCGATGAAGCAAAGAAAGAGAAGAGGTTAAGAAGATGACTTTCACCAATGCAAAGATGCGAAAGAAAGACAAGTTATTTTACCAAAATGAAAAAATATTTTGTGAATATTTAGAAGAAAGAAACAACAAGTGTGCTCCCTATATGAAAACAAGAAAGAAAGAAAGAAACCCGAGAAGGGTCCCACCAAAGCGTGCCAAAATGTTTCGCCGCATTGAATTTTTGTTCCGAATAGAGTTATTTCTATCTTTTCATTCTCTTGAGAAAGCAGATAAGGGTTAGGGCTAGGAGGAATACCTGTTGAGTGTTGGGAAGGTGTGCACATACCGTAGAGAGATCAGGGATGATTGTGAAGAACTCCTTTTTATGCAGGAAGGACTACCCGTAAATAAGAATGCAAGACCACCAGATTTTAGTTAGACAATAAGTGAAGGAACTACCTTGGGCCCAGGAAATATTATACTTCCTTTCGAAGGTGGCCGTTCCTCTTTTAATGCAAATTGATGCAAATGATAATAAAGAAGCTATTGCAAAATCACGATTTAGGTATCTCTTCACTAAAAGCAATGAGAGTGAACTACCAATAATAGAATGTCATGTTGTTTGTTTGGTCACCGTTATTGATACGTTTAGATCAAGTTACGAGGGATATACCAGTGGATATGAGATTGCTTGGAGGTAAATAGGTGAAAGGTTGGTTTTGGTATAAGTCATAGTGAGGATCGATGCCGTCATCGAATAACCACTCGTGGTTATGGCCGAAACTGGCCGTGTGAGGGGATAACCGATATCGGTAGGGGAAATGATTTAGGGGCTTTGAATGGAGGTTGGTTGTAAGGTGGTTATGGGGTTTAGAAGGTTGGTAGATGGTTGGGGGAGTAGTAGGGTGATGGAGAAGACTCGAGAGAGTGAGAAAGTTGTCTTTGGGGCAATATAGGGATAAATGAATGAAGGTTAGGTGCAGGATCTTGCCGGGTAGTAGATCCGAGGAGTGAGCTTATAATTACTATGAATCAAAAGTTCACGAAGTAGAGTCTAGAAGCATACAAGATACTACTTACTAGTTTCGATGAGGATGCAGTCCAAGGAATGTGGTGGCGAAGGCAAGGCTCGGTTAGGATGATCCTGACAATTGAAAGTGAGTCGATGAAGCTATCCTCCGACTTTCCCAATGCTTGGATGAGTGTGACAATGATCTAGTTGCTCGATTCTGAGTCTTGGGCTCAATACCCTCTCTGCCACCTCTTCTCTCTCTCTCACTTGTCTCTCTCTTATGCAAATGAATTCAGATCCTTACTTTTTGGTTGGGAGGTCATTTACAGGGAACCAATGATGGTTACGTAACCGATGCCGGTTGAGTAGGGACCAATGTCGAGTTAGGTCAAAGTGGGCTATTTTTAGCAAAATAGCCAACTTTCCTCCTTTTCTCCTAAGGGGTCGGTTGTGGGCTTGGTCAAGTCATTATTAGGCTCGCTTTTGGTGCAGGTGAGGGATGATGAGTCATGAGTGTGGGTCTGACCAAGTCATAGGTCTTAATTAGGTGATTTTAGGGTTAGGGCTAGGTCATGGTGAGGTGGCAAGGTGAGGTGACAGGGTTGGAGATGTGGATTTATTAATTATAAGGTAATTAATAAATAATTAAGTGTGTAAGGTTTAGGTGGTGAGGTAGGGTTAGGTTGCGAGATGAGATGCGGGGCACAGGGCATTGTAAGACCCAAATTTGGTGTCTACACATATTATTATTGTTCTTATATGATTGTTGAGGGATATTTTACCATAAAGAACCTCGTTCCATCTTACATTCCTCCATTGCATTACCACTTATACATACACACATCTATAGTAATTTGCATTCCTTATGCATCATTAATTAAATGAAATATATAATGTCCCATCACCCTTATAATTATTCATGATATAGTATACACGTTATCATACACTTGAGGGGCATAACATCCCACAACCCCCCTAATATTAGCATCTATGCATATATCACTTTTACGTCAATCTCATACAAGCACGCACGTACTCATCACACATTTTAGCACCATCATTACCTGATGATGCACTCTTTTTCTTTGGTTCACACTTGACTATTGATGGATTACCATTACAATGAACCCCACACACTACACCTTAGGAATTACACATTACATTTCATCATAAATTGGACGTCATACACCATTCATTCTACACTCATTCTACATTATACTAATCCTCATCTACGCATTACATCTATTAGGGTATCTACGCATTTAGTCACATCATACACTACATATTTATACATATATTATGCATACAATGCTAGGTTACATTACATATGAGTCTATATTTACATTTTATCATTACATATTCCATTTATATCTATGCCTATTATTGCATTTTACACATTACGCATTGTACATCCTACACCTTTTAACATCAAATTCTACATACCACGCATTTACAAATCCTACTAATCACATGGTCATCTAGTTTCATCATACTTGCTACAGTGTTTTCTACACGCTACACTCACCACCCTATGATGCACTTTATTTCTTTGGTCCATACTCGACTTCCGAGGGTTTATAAATAAAATGGACCTTACACTCACCATGTGACATTTCATCATACAACATTCCTATGATAGTGACATATGCTTTAGGCTAAATCATCATTTATTCTATCATTTTGTAGTGGTATACACCTTAGGTTAAATAACCACTCCCTCTTTTCATCTTGTAGTGACATATGCTTTAGGATAAATCATCACCTATTTCTATTCATTATGTAGTGATATATGCTTAGTGTTAAATCATCACTCATCCATTCATCATGTAGTGGTATATGTGTAGGGCTAAATCATCACTTATCTATTAACCTTATAGTGATATACGCTTAGTGATAAATCATTAGCCACCATTTTCATCTCATATTGATATACACTTAGTGCTAAATCATCACCTATCTCTATCATCATGTAGTGGTATACGCGTAGGGATAAATCACCATTTATCCATTAAGCTTATAGTGATATACGCTTAGTGCTAAATCATCACCCACCATTTTCATCTCATTGTGATATACGCTTAGTGCTAAATCATCACCCAACCTTTCATCTTATAGTGATATACGCTTAGGGCTAAATTATCACTCATCCATTCAATAAGTCATGATATACGCTTTGTCTATAGGGTTCATGCACATCTTTCAATATGTCGCATCTCATCAACACTACATATACACAGTCATCACAACACGCTAGACACAACAACACACTACTCGACCATTTCCCAAAGACGCACTCTCATTTATGGTTCATTCTTAACTGTTAAGGGGTAAAAAAATAAACCTCATTTCATTCACTTCCATACACTTGAGGGCATGTTTCTCCTATCATTCCATCTTGTATTCCATTTCATCCATCCACAACATACTTTGCATTGTCTTGGGGGCATTTACTCTTGTTTACTATTGTTTTACATGATCACTTTACTACACATGTTAGATTAGTTTATTAAATTTGTTTTCTATATAATAAACATATGTGCATTCACGCCTTTGTTTACTTTGATCACAGATACATGAATTTTACATGGGGCATAAATGCTCACCTTCTACCCTTCTTATAGTGGTCACTGAGGGCATCCACATTCATCTCATATAGGTGTTATTGTTTCATTTTTTACTTAACATATTATATTATTTGATCATACACTTTGAAATATTTTATATTTCTCTAACATGCTAATGGTTGTTCTATGTGCAACACTTGTTTTGAAGGATTACATGTTTCCATGACTACTTGTTTTTTTGTCTCTCCTTATATGTTATTATTTTCCATTTTATGTGGGATTTTCCCTATGTTTGTGTGCACACTTGATTTTTTTTATGGCCATGATGGCCTTGCATGTCTTATGACATCATGAATGATGTCCCATGTTCGCACCCAGTTTATGCAGATTACTTGTTTCTTACATGTTTACACTGTCGTGCTTTGTAGTTCTTACATTGTCTGTGTATTTTACACTTGTCTTATTTCATGCATGTATTTTCAAACTAATAATTTTTTTGGTTGTCCATCCTTATTTTTGTGCACCTTGGTTTCTACCAAGCGCACCCCCTTTCCCCCTGCAAGGAAGAGTTACCAAATTCATAGTGTAGTACGTCCTCTTTTAGGGCTGCTTTATCCTATCAGTGATATCACATGTGCCCAAAATAAGGGAGCATCATTGATGGTTTACATACTAACACAATGTATTTACATTGGTTCAGTGTAATGCACTTTCCACCCTTGACATTTTGGGTTTACATACATCGAGTGGGTTTAGACTAGTCTATGAACCCCATACATAATGATTTTACAAGACATGGTGTCCTTAGCATTTCTGGAAGCAATTATAGGCTTGGAGGTTACAATGGGTGTGCCTCTCTACACTACTTTGTCCAGTGGAATCGGATCACCCAATAAAACAAGAAAGTATAGATATCCCTTCACACACATTTCAGCAAAAGCGTCAAACGTTGGAGGACATAGAGCATTTCCTCCTACACTTCTTCAACCAGGGTGGCATGAGATCACCCAAAAAAACAGCATTATAGATGTCCTCACATGGATCAGGTGCACATGTTCCATTTCCATTTATGTATTCTAGATAACATTTTTACATACATACATATTTGACTACACTTGATCATTTTCTTAGTGTACTCATCTTCAAAGCTTAATGATATTGATCAAATCATCATAATATAGTTAACCCACATGACCTTTAATGATAATTCAATCTCAATAACTCAGTCTCTATGTCCTTCTAATACCCCATGCGAGGTTAGATCTCATTCTCTTTCTCAACGAATAATTAAGGCTTTGTATGCATTACACCTGCAACTTAGTTTTAATCACCATTCATCATGATCCTACTATCATTGATTCAATAGGGGAATCTAATCGAAAATATCATCATATTTACAATTAACATCCCTATGAATTTATAATAATCTTGTAAATCCAATTAGAATCTATGTGCTTATAATCATGATTGTCCTTGAATTCTTAAATGCATCCATACACTCAAATAATGTTCTTTATTCACTCGCATTGAATTATATTATTTTTGGAATTGGTAAGCATATTCAAAGTGAAGACAATAAATATCCTTTGATAAAATTATTAGGAATCAATCTATATCCATTGACTATCATCTCTCACCTTGAAAGGACGTGTATATGTATATCATCCTTTAATCAAGACTGTGATCTAATAGGTTCTTTTATTGATATAATAGGTATTAGGATTGGATTTTATAATTTATTCCCTTGTGGGACAGTGATCATGACATTATTGGATCCTAATACCTTATTACTTTGAGATATTTAGTCACAAGTGCACTCCATTTAAACATTCTTTATCACAGCTAGGATGAAATAAGATATAACAGTCTTATTTATAAGACTAGCCTATTACCATCATGTGATAGCTAGATTAAGATATTGTATTACCTTTAAACCTTTTGAGATACCTTATCCTTCCCTAAAACTTCACTTGAATATTACTCTACCCTTGAAACATTTAAATTATCATAAACTTCACATACCCTGTCTTATCTTTTTCTCTGCCACTTTCATCTCTCTTATTTCTTACACCAAAGAAATTACCTATGTCCATGACACCATCTCTTCTCCCATGGTCTTTATCTCTCTTCTCATTCATGTGAAACTATGTATCAAATCCTCATTCAACCATTAGAAAAATAACATAAAACCTCAAAACAAAGTAACCATCCTGCTAACTCATTTCAACATCCATATTAGCAATCAAATATCAAAAGCAAAATCTTCTTTTCTTCGATACCAAAAATGGTGTACTAATCTTCAAAGATTAATGATCTTGATAAAATTATCCTTTTATATTCAACCCATAGGCCCTTTAAGGATAATGCAAGTTCAAGTTCTTAGTCTCAATGTCACTTATCATACCCATGCAAGGTTAGATCTCATTGTCTTTCTCAAGGAATATTTAAGGCTTTATATGATCCACACCTGTAACTTAGTTTTGATCACCATTCAACATTCTCATGCTATCATTAATTCAATAGGGGAATCTAAATGACTAGACCATCATATTTACATTTAACATCCCTATGAGAGTATAATATTCTTATAAACCCAATTAGAATTTGTGTGCTTATAATCATGACTGTCCCTGAATTCCTCAATGCATCCACACACTCAAATAATGTTATTTATTCATTGACATTGAATTATAATATTTTTGGAATTGTTAATAATATTCAAAGTGAAGACAATAAACATACTTTGATCAAATTCTTAGGCATCAATCTAGATCCATTGACTATCATCTCTCACCTTGAAAGGACTTGTATATGTATATCATCCTTTAATCAAGATTGTTATCTAGTAGGTTATTTTATTGCTAAAATAGGTCTTAGGCTTGGATTTTAGAATTTATTCCTCTGTGGTATAGTGATCATGACATTATTGGATCCTAATACCTTAGTCCTTTGAGAGATTCAAACACAAGTATACTCCATTTAGATATTCTTTATCACAGTTAGGATTAAACAAGATATAACAGTCTTATTTATAGGACTAGCCTAGTACCATCATGTGACAATTGGATCAAGCTATTGTCTTATCTTTAAACCTTTTTGAGATACCTTATCATTCCCCAGGACTTCACTTTAATATTAAACTAACCTTGAAACATTTAAATTATCACCAAATTATCATAAACTTGGACATACCATGTCTTATATTGTTTATAGTCCTAGATTAGGACTATGATGTAATAGTTTACTAAAAATGAATTCATAAACCTAGAAGACATCACTAATACCTTGAAAACAATTTAAAATTTTATCCATACCATTATCGATCCTTTAGACATGGTAATTTATAAGAGCTTGCATCAAATACCTCTTGGTCTATTCACTGTGTTTTCTCACAGTCTCCCAAAAATTCTGCTATCAATATCTTCACCCACACATGTTGAATTAATATGAAACTTTAGTAACTTCTTCCTTTTGTAAAATAGAGGTGTTTAAAATTTATAACAAATTCCATTGCACCAATCAAAATTTACAACGAGCCCTAGTTTTAGGTTGCGGTCACAAAATTAGCTATAAATTCCTCAAAACCCATATTCAAAGGCCCAATTAAATTTCACCATGTTTTTAATTAATTTATCCATCTTCATAAGGTGATAGTCAGGTATCTTAGTGTAGTTTTATATGACTGTAGGTTTTAAAGCCACTTTCCTATCAAACTCCCTCTTGCACAGTCCATAGAAACTAACAAAAATCATACAACCAAAGCCTAAATTCATCAAGCATTTTTATTATCAATAATTATGATTAAAATAAATTCATTTAGATGAGAATACAAATATTGAATACTCAGAAGAATTTACATACACCCTTTCTCTGTAAGTCAAAGCTATATCAACCATCATGATCTCCACAACTCTTGTCCTCTTCAGTCAAAACATTATTCCTCCACCAGACAACTTTTTTTTCCTCCTTGTAGATTAAATTTGACCATTAATGCCCCTGAAATTACTTAAATGAGTTATAATAGTATTTATCTAGGCCTAAATCCCTATATTTGGTGAGATTATATCTCAACTATACAAGTATAATTTAAGGAATTTGTTGATCATCCTAACCCTTAATAGCTGACAACACAATATCTTTGACTATTCTTGTAGTTATCCCACATAGATCCTAGAGATATGATAGCTCACATTCACCTAATACTCCTATTCACACCAAATTTCCACTTTTACAAGAGAATTTTCATCACAATTCAAATGTTTAAGACATGCTAAATGACTTTCAAAGGCTTATTCAAACCATGATGCCCCTACATCATTTATCCTTACAGGTCAGGTTGTATGAGAAACAAGCAGTTAAATTGATGGCAACAACAATGGCGATGATGAAAATAAAATTCTTGACATGCACATGCCTTACTAACCATGTAGGTACAGTACACACCACAACAACTACACACACATTCCACCCTAGGTTCACTCTCATCACTTTTCTATGTGCATTTTTCATCTATTGTTTCTATAATCCTCCATATTATTATCATTCCACTTATTTGTCTAGTCCTTCAACACATTTTATACTATGCTCTACATGGATATAAGGTACTCATCTCTATATGATTTTTGTTACTTCGAGCTTTTCGCTCACCAACATAAAGTGGGGGAAAAATGTAGTCAAAATTCATGCACTTTAGGCATTATTTAGCATGGTCTCATACTACTATTTAGAAGGTTCTTAAGTGAAGAAAGTACTAATTAATCCCACCTTTTCCCATCCTTTTTTATCTTTTGTTTCATCATTCCCACACATTTTTGTATACATGCCTAGTTGCTTTGGTACTGTCACGTCATTTTAGCCTAAATCGGGGCACCTGTGCCTGTATTGGGGCACCCTAGAGTGCCTTGGTCCCACATGGAGCACCCTAATCCTTGTTTTAATTTCCTACCTCTTTTTAGATGTCTTCCAATAGTTTTTAATCCTTATCATTTTCCTAGTCAGCCATGTAGGGGTTAATTAAGAAATTAAAGCAAGATAACCCTATAAATATAAAGTTATGAGACCATAGTAAGGGTCCTAACGTCACTTAATACTATTACCCCATCTAGAGTTGTATCTATTTCATCACTTTTATCTACATACTAACATACATCAAGGCTAGGAGATTTTCATCAACACACACTTCATGGGGGAGGGATTTTATTCTATTCCATACACATATACTATAACATTTTCTACATTTAGTTATTACTTCGCTACTTCAAAAAGTACAACTCGAAAAGAGAACACTAGGGAAAAAATGCACACACACACACACACTAGAACTACATTTAGGTCCAAAATGTAGTGCAACACTCAATTTAGTAAGCCCACTATTGTGGCAGATGAGGTCAGTTTGACCCATTCATTTGCATCTTTTATTTTTAGGGTTTTGATACTTCTATTATCTCTTGCATGTCTTCACCTCATTTGGATATATTCATAGCATTCAATGTAGTTTAGCAAATCTAGTGTGACATGCAGTGAAGGTTACAGAGCATCTTCCGACCTAGAAAGAACCAGGGTTTCGAGCTTTTTTAGAGACTAGGGAACCTATTCTACCATACCGTGGTGCTCAAGTGCCCCAAGATTCCCTCCGAGTGCTCTAAGTATACTCAGATCATCCAGATCCACTCTTTTCAAGACCTCTATGTAGCCTTTTAGCTTCTATATTTTCCTTCTAGGCTTATGACACCCTGCACAAATCATTCATAATCAACTGAGTTCATTCATTACGTTACTCTTGCATATTAGGATTTTATTTCTACTAATTCAATTATTTTAATCATTTTAGTCACTTAATATTACTGTAGTGCATTTATTTACAACATTTATGTCCTCTTAGATTATATTAACTATCATTACATTTCCCCCATTTTTATTTAATTTTATTTATTCACTAACCCACATGTTGGGATAGTCATATGGTAAGAATTTACAACAACTTTCTACATACCGTTTATAATTTACTAAATTTTTCCTTTTTATTAACATGTCCTGAAAGATACTTGGATGTATTTTTCCAATGTTTGGGCATAATAATATTTTACTTAGTGGTTACAAATTCTCCAAAACATCATATTCACAATCTATTCCTTAAACAACTTATCTAGAACAAAATGTTTTTTATTTAATAATATTAAAAGGAAGTTTTTGAAAAGGCTAATAACCATCAGACAATACCAAATTCTTAGCATTCAACTATTTAGGTATAAATAAATGTACATAGTATGAAACATGATTAAAGGAGATCCCCAACCTAAAAATATGAAATTATCTAGCAATCAATATCCATCTTGCATTAAAGTTACTAATTTTCCAATTTATCTTCTAGGACACCAAAGTTTCTCTATATATATGGATATTATATTATTTCGAACCCTATTTTGATGTGGGGTCTTTTGTTGTGGATCTTGATAAGAAAAAGTGGTCATATATTTTGAATGTCCACCTCTTTATCCCTCTTCTAAGAGATCATAAGAAATACCGATACCATGTTGAATTATCATGTTGGAACCATTTAATCTCAATTATAATTTATCCCTTTCATTTAATGAAAAAGGGTAATTAAAAGAAATAAAAAGGTAATTTTGATAGATTTAGGATACTTGAGTAATTAAAAATTTAGCAATCTATACCTATTAGATACCATGTTCTTAGTTCAACAAATAATGCATAAGAGGTATGCTATATGTGAGAGGAATTTATCAAGGCTCTCAAATCAACTAAGTCCTATAATGTACAATGAATAAAAATATTGATTTAGAATGTAGAAGGAATATATGGCTGAAAAATATGGAACAATGTTGAATTCCAATAATATTCATTTCAACATTGTTACATCTTCTTTAGCCATATATTCTTTGTTTTGCATTATCGATTCATAATCTTGACTAACTTTGGTGTAAGGAATTAGTTGATTTTGAGACTTTTAGATTCCTTAATAGCCTCTAATATGCAAAATAGAAAGTAGAGCACAATTTCTAGTCATTTATTTAGTAAAAATTAAATCTTATAATCTAAGGGCTAGAGTAAATCAAACATTATAGAAATATACAATATACCAAAATAAAATGATGAAAAAGTACAAACATTGAGAGAATCGAGTTACTTAGCTGATTTTGGAAGTGTGGACTAGATATGGGCTAGATTGATGATGGAAAAATATTATCTAAATTGTTTTTTCTTCGTCTAAGAGTAAAATCTGAAACTATGCTTATACAATACTTCCTGAAGAGAAATTACACCTGATGCTTTAGAAAATGAACTATATACTAGTGTCTTGGAAATTAGAATAGGTGTGATTATTTTTAGGTATGATGATGTTTTATTATCTTAGCTATGTGTCAAAAAACTATAACTAAATGAAAAAGACTCAATAACACATTATATGGAGTAAAAGATGTATATTATTGAGTTGGAATGACCTCATCACCACCCCAATGTTATTATCAACAAGCATTGTAATACATTTCAAAGTATATGCAGGTTTTAGTGTGTGTGTGTGGGTATAATATTTGTCCTCAAGCTTTTTTTTTCCCTTTTGTAAGTTACACCAAGATAGTGGGCTACAAATACTTCTCCCCTAAAATGATGTGTGTCATGGAATTCAAAATTTTCCCTCTTTATAAAGTTGAGGCTCATAGTTGGGATACTTATCTTGGTGATTCACTAACACCTGACATGGGTACCAAACATGGAGGTTATATTAGTTTTAGTTGACACCACTCCTATCCCTTCTATACTCAAGGAAATTATTTTTATTTTGGATTTGTGTTTGATTAGGGAAAAGGGAAAAGATAAGTTTTAATTTTTTTGGGCCCCTATTGTTCAAAGCATCAAGTATCATAAAAGATTTTATATATGGGGATTGGACATCTTGGGTGCTACCTATCATGATATTTACCTGATTTTCATATTGGGGGATGAATCCCTTAGTCTTCCCACACTAGGAATGTCTTGGGTGTATGAATAAATGATCCCCTATTAGAGGGTATTTAGGATAGAAGATCCCGTAGTGGTTAAAGAAGTTAGGTGGGTGGATATAAATCCACTAAGGGTCCCATAAAATTTGGTTTCCACACTAACTAAAATAGACATGGTTGTGCAACCGTATCAGGATATGGCTGGTAGAAGGGATGAGGAGGGTATTAATTTAACAATGTGTTGCACTACAGTTCAACTAATTGACTAGAGTTGTAGAATTGAGAATAATTTGGTGCTCAAGGTACCCTATTAGTTTGGGTTACCATACATAGACAACCTTTCAAGAGTGGATAATGTATATAGGGGATACAAGATTCAAGATATGACCAGAGAGGAAAGTTATAGTGGACATTTGTTACACATATAGTTCCTATTGGCACACCACAGTCTACGCCGAATCTAGTTGTTGGGGCAATAGTTAGACCAAGAAAATTGATTTAGATTAGTGCAGGGAAAAAACATAGTGAGGAGGAGGAAGAGGAGGAAAAATTAGATTCAGGCTCGAGGGACGAGATAGACCTAGAGTGGCAGGACATATGAGAGGCCTCATCAACTGTTAGAGCTAAGGCAGATGAGGAGAAGGAGACAATATTTACTGAGGTGACTGAGGAGGCATCTATAATCACACAAAGAGTACATGAGGAGGTTAGGGTTGAGGAGGAGGAGGGTGTACCAACTCCCACACCAACATTATTTGTTGATATGAGTTGGATGTTTGGAGACTTGAGTGAGTGAAACACACTTTCCCTACATTTATTTCCTAGATTAGAAGTTAATAAGATATTTATTTTTTTACTAGAGATAAGGTGGATGAAGAGGAGGAGAAAATATTTATTGAGGTGAATGAGGAGGAATTTTTACTCCCAAAGAGGGTGCATGAGTAGGTTAGGGTTGAGGAGGAGGAGGATATACCAGCTCCCGCACTAGCACCATTTGTTGATCTGAGTTGGATGTTTAGAGACCCGAGTGAGTGAAACACACTTTCGCTATATTTACTTCCTAGATTAGATGTTAGTAATATATTTCTCTTTTTATTTATTTATATGCTTTCTAGATTTCCATTATTTTTTTGAAATTTGTAGCCATTGTTGATGTATGGTGATACCTTATTTTGCACACACTCCTCGACATGTTTAAAATCCCTCCGAAGATGACTCGAGAGAATCAGCTTATAGAAATAGGGCACCTAGTGATGGTTAGTCCATACTGATGTAATTGTGCCAGCATGATATGCTGCAAAGGTGATGACTTAGATGAGTATTGATATCACTTTGTATGAGGATTGAGAGAGGTGGTTGTGAGGAAACTCACATAGAGGAGATATGACTATTGATCTCTCACTTGGGTAGTCACATGGTAACTCACATAGATCGACACACAAATGATATCATGCTTCACCTAGGAGATCTCATCATAAGAGTCATAATAATATCCCTCATCATGCCCCTTCGTAGGGATCTAGGAGGTAGAGAAAGGGCTAGGGCCTTTATTACGTAGAGACAATTTTGATATGTATATCATTTTATTGTATTTTTAGCTCATGGTTGAGCATTATTTACAACACTTACTATGGTGTGATCAAATTATACATGAGAAAATTGAGATTATATATATACATATAGAAAAAAATTGTTCTGCAATTCCTTGTAGGAGTTGAATTCATTATAGTTTGTTTCATCTATGTACCCTTATATGGTTTAGAATTTCTCATGTTTTTATGTTTTAGATGTATGCCATGGATGATGATTTAATGTGGTAAACAAAATGATTTTATATATGACTATGCATGTGAAAAAAATTATAATTAGGATACTTTTTTTTCAAGTAATATTTAGTATTTCTATTTTATTAGAAAAGTGTGTTGAATGTGGTATGACAAAAGATGTAATCACTCCATTATTAACTCCACACAAATAGTAGGATGCAAGGGCTCCTCACTGAGAGCCAAGAAGGACATGAGCTATATGAATTAAATAATGTGAATGTGAATGATGACCCAGAGATAAGGCTTTGACAAAGATCCATTTAGAAAATTACAACCCAACCCTAATCAAGGTCAACTAACTAGTTCAAAATGAACTAGATGGGTTGTTTATGTACTCATCATTAACTTTTTGTGATAATATGGCTGAAATGGTTTTAGCTCTTGCAAGTGCATACATGATAAAGTCCTTATCAAAATTAGGATTTGACAATGTGGAATCTTGTGAAATAACCAGCTTAATGGTTTCAAATCCTTTTCTTCCTTCGCTGGTCAAAGAGAAAGTTCTCTTTCTTTGGGATGAAAGTCAATGGTTTGACCAAGGCTACAAAATATGGTACAAACCTTCTTACGAAGTTGATTTTTACCAAAAAATTGTAATTCCTTCTTATAATGAGGTAGGCAAAAATTTAAAATTACACCAATTCTAAAAGAATCAATAGCTAAGCCCTCGCTTATAAAACAATATGTTAGAGTAAATTACCTTCGTGCACTCAAAAATGGACTTTTGGGATTCATAGAGATTCCAAACTACCTGCAAAGCTAAAAAATATACCGTAAATGCATAAAAATATCATCAGAATTATTTGAAAATACAATAACATCATCCGGATAAAGAAGTATGTATTTATTCAAAAGGATATGAAAAGCAATGTCCATCGCACACTTTGAAACATTTCACCAAAGATTAGAAACCATGAAAGGCATTCTGTGTATGCATAAGTACTCGACTTCATGGTGAAGGTTGTCTTGTATCTATCTTCTTCACACACAAGAATATGATTTTATCCAATGTAACCATCTAATAAGGACAACTTATCTGAACCTAAAACTGTTCTTAAAATCTGATCCATATTGGGCAATGGATAGTGATCTTTTAATGAAGCTTTATTAAGATCTCTAAAATCCACACATAATCAAATTTTGGCATTCATTTTACGAATAGGCACAAGGTTGAGAACCCAACTTGAATGCTTGATGGGAAAAATAATTCCTTCTTCAATTAACTTTTACAATTATTTTTTCATTAATGGATCAATCTTGGGGTTAATAGGCCTCTGTTTTTTCCTAACGGGTTTTGAATTTGGCTATAATTCAATAGTATGTTGTGCCAAACTAGGATCAAAACCTTTAAGATCTTGGTATTTTCAAGCAAAAACATCTTTGAATTCTTTGCATAAGCTGATAAAAGATTGTTTTTCTATTAAGGAACATACCTTTCCAATCTACAATGTCTTCCCATCATCAACTTAAATTTCTTCATAGTTATTAACGTGTGTTGAGATATTTCCTTTATCCTTTCTAAGTTGGTCATCGAATTGCAAATATCTTCTAAGGTAATAATCCCTTGAGGTAATTTTTTTGTCTTCACTGCATAATCTGATCACCGTATTGGTGTTGTAATTTCTCCCGATTAATTGCAGAAAATTTAGCTTCTTGCTGCAGAAATATGTAGATTTGTTTATCATCTTCAAAAATCTGCCAATTTTCTTCATTATCAGGCATTGAAGGTCTAATTATCAAGTTTATATGAAGTGTATATTTTCATTTTCAACCTGTTCTAACACTAAAATATATCTCTAGCTACTACAAGTCTATTTGCATGTTTATTTTCAGCTCTTAGGACTGATTGAATGTTAATAGCTTCAAAATCATCCATCAAGTCTGAAACTCTATGCTTGTAATATTTCAACAATTAATTCTTACAAACGTTATAATTCTTAACATGATTTATAACTAATTCATAATCACCATAAACTTGTAACATGTTGATTCCTCTCTTTCTGGCCCATTGTAGGCCATGAATTAATGCTTCATATTTAACTATGTTATAAGTACATGAAAATTAAAGACTTAGAGCTGATAAATACCTGTGATTTGAAGGGGGAGTCAACATCGAACCTACACCCTTCATTTCTTGTTCTTTGATCCATTAAAATGAAGCTGACATAATCCTTTTGTTGTACTTTCTAATTTGTACAACAAGGAATGGGTGTATTTTCTTTGTGAAGAAAATACACACCGAATAATCCTTCTTCTACCTCATTGTAAGGATCGTAAGCATATTCTTCATGCAATTTTTTAGCCATAAACAAATTAGAGACACCATCTAATGTAGAAATATGAGATGTGACATCAAAATCGGTTTGATATGTGGCGCATAATTTGCTGCAATATTTGGAGCATGAGGCTTAATATGAAATCTAGCTAAAGGTTTTGAATTCACTATAACGTTCGCTTCCATATTTCATAGTGAAAAACAAGAAAGACCAATCTAAAGAAAGATAACTACTCCTATCTTTTCTCAGAAAGTCTCTAGACAAGCAAAAGAAAAATAGGGGTATATCCACAATAATTACATCTTAGGGGTAGATCCACAATAATTACATTTTTGGGGGTAGATCCACAAAAATTGGAACATTGGGACAAGCATGTAATGTTACCTCCAAATATTTTATTACACTAACTGTGTTCATTGTTATCCCATCAAGCTGCAATACACTCTTATCTATTGGTTCATATTGTAGGTTTAATTTTTTTGCAATTGTTGTAGGCATGAATGTGTTGCTTTCTCCACTATCAACTATACAATTACAAACAAAATGATCACCAATAATAAGAGAAAGAGAAAAAATGGGTGGTTCTATTATGTCACGAGCATTCAAAACTTTATCTACCATCCATTTAATATCTTTTATACGATCTTGTTCAACTGTACCAAGAACCATATCAGCTTTTTGAGCTTCTTTCTCTGCTGGTTTGGAAGAAATGTGCAACTTAGCAAGCTCATGAGAAAGTAACTCTTGTTGTCATAGAATACTCAAAGCATCCCATAAAGAAATATTGATATTATTATTTTTCATAAATTCAACAATATTAAATGAAACTACAACAGTTTTAGCATAAGCTTTAGTAAAAATTGATTTAGCTTCTACAACTTTAGAAATCTAAGGTATAAACAAGCATCTAGGATCTAGTTGTGACTTTTTTTTCTTTAGGGGATGCACTTGGACCGTTTGCTATTCTTTTAGTAATGGTAGGTAAAATAGGTTCTTTCTCGCTTTTTTTTTCATCTCGAGCCTTCTTTGGAGATCTAGTTGAATCGCGATAAAATATTCCTCTCCAAAACTAACCAAGTTTTGTCCATGTGGCTTTTTTCTCCCCACCCTCTCTTTGAGGCATGAATAATGTTTCATATTATGGTTGGGAAACAAGGCTTAAATTTAAAAAGGCATTTGGACAACTAGCGATTGGATGAGGTCGATTCAAGGTGAACACCACTCATTTGAGGCCATGTTAACTTTTATAAGGAAATTAGAAGTGTTGGGAGATTTAGGATCAACTTGTCTTTACTGATAAGGCTACCTATAATTCTGATTTTACGAGTATGGTTATCTATTCTTCTAATAAGGTACTAGATAAGACTTCTTAGGTTGAGCCAATTGTCTCTTTAATGTTGTTATTTCATTTCCATATGTCAAAAGTAAGGTATTATATATACCATCTTGAGGTATTGTAACAACAAAATCTATTATTGTAATAGGTTGTGGAATAGGTGTCAAAACTTTTATAATAGGCATAGAGGGCCTAGGAGCCAATTTTCCTTCTTGAATAAGGATATTTTTAGCTCTAATAGCAATATCATAAGTTTTTGGAAGTGTAGTTCCTCCCATAGACTGTATCATGGCTGAAATATCACTATTTAAGGCTCTAAGATAGTATAGAAATACATGATAAACTTAAGGTTTAACAAAGCTTAGAATTATTTCCCACGTTCTAACAAATTTTATGTTAAAGCCGATCATAAATTCATGAGGAGCTCTCTTAATTGTGGAAAAATGTTCTATGAGAGATAAATGATCGAATTATCTTGAAATTGCTTATGTAATTGATCTCCCAATTCATCCCAAGTTGTTATAGTCCCTACTGGTAAAGTTTTATACCATTGCAAGGTTTGTCCTTTAAATGATGCAACTAAGAGTCTTAAGGCTACATCTTCATGAGTGATATTGTGGACAAAAAGGGCTGTAATATCTTTAATATGCTCAGCATATGATTTTCACCTGTAAATGAGGGTAAACCCTTTAAGGAAGCAACATGTATGTCATGGTAAACTAGAATTATTAAAGGGCTGCAATTATTGAAGGTAAAAAATTTCTAGGTGGTTATGGTGGTTGTTGAGCCATTACAATAACCAGGATCTGAACAACAAGATTGACTTGAGGAGAAGGAGGATTGACAAAACCAGCCTGTTATAGGGAAGGGTATTTCCAACTCTTCTTCTTCTTACAAAATTTAAAGGTAAAGAAATAAAATTAGTAGGAAGTCCTCTTACCGATGATCTTGTAGTCACTTTAGGCATGGAACATGCTGTAAAACTGGTTTGAAATCAACCTTATGGAGTTGCCAAATAATTTCTTTTGATTTTCAATGGATTTCCATAACTTTGTCCTTCCAAAAGTGTTGTTTTCTTTTTCTGCAGATCTACTTATAAATTTACTATAAATATGATTCGTGGGTCCCACCTGGCATGCCAAAATCATTATCTCTTAGAAGTACACCATGTGATTGAGGGATAACAGGTGTTTTAAGCTTTCTTTTCCCTCACTTCTTCAAGATACAATGGAAACACCTCAGGGCTATGGGTATCCCTATATTGAGGTGAGTCTCTAGGATTACAAGGCCGGTTCCTTTTTGATTTATCCTAAAACTGATTAACTATGGGGTTTAAGGGTGAAGGATGGATTAAAACTGATACTAAATGGGGTGATAATCCAAAACTATTGAGGGCTTTGACTGAGTAACATGCACAATATACTGAGAACAAATTAAAGGAGCAAAACCAATGGGTTTAGCTAAATCCTAAGGCAAAATACTTTGGTATTGAGGGAATAATCAAAATAACATAGTAGATAACTTGCACACTAAGACTATGCAAAAATTCCAATTTTACAAGAAGGTAAGCTAATTAATTCAAGGAATGCAAATTTAAAAGAGTTAATAAATAATACACACCACTAAAAACTATTGGAAAGGTAATAATTGGCTCGCATTCAAGGGAAAACCGGCCTAAATGGGCTTCAGATACTCAATACCTCCAAAATTCCTCCTGTGTGCTTTGTCAATGCACACAATAAGTAACAAAAATATTCACCCATACCCCTAAAAATAGACTAAAGTATAATATACATGCATGGTAATTTTATCCTTTTCAATGAATAAATAATAAATAAGTCCTAAAATTACACATGTTGTTACATGAGGCAATAATATCCTTTCTTTCTCCAAAAATAGCTCAAGTCAAATTGATTTGACTCCAATATCAAACTGCGTGATGTGTACGGACACTTTGGAAAAGATAAAGTTCTTTGGGTGAATAATAATTGTTATTTTTAATCTTTCTTGATGTGCAAATTTTCCCCTAAGGTGCATGTAAAGCATCTTCTTTGTCTTCTTCTTGAATCACCACATGCACTGATCACTTTTTCCTTTAGCACCACTTTCCTTTGCATGCATATAACTTGTCTTTTTCTCGATGTGACACCTAATCATATACATTTTTTAATTCTTCTTATACACATGCTAAATATAGTTTCATCATATTATTAGTCACCTTGGAGAGTATGAGGTTCTTGGAAAAATTAAGGTAAATTTACAAATTTTAAGGTAAGGATTTCCCCCTCCTTGACTTTGGGCATGACACATATAATAATTGATTTTAACTTCCCTCTTTCGAATCACATGGGACATGATTTGGTTAGATAATCATTGGCCCCATTTGAATTACCATGACATATGATTTGGTCTCCTTTGATTGATCATTACATATATTATAGTTTTTGAGCCCTTTGCACATTCTGTGGCATATATAATCATTGTTTATACCTTAGTCTAAGGTCAAGGAAAACATAATTATTTGAAATGGGAATTCGTCCCCTATGCCATGATGACTCACCCCTTGATTATGTCGGTTATTTAAAAATTAACTCAAATAGAGTTAGAGTTTTCTTTGGTTCTGCTACGTATGTACTCTCTGGAACTCTGATCGAGCTAGGGTAACCATTGGTTGAATGGGGTTATTCTTATGCACCTTTATTGATTTTGGTAATTTTGATCTTAGACCATTGAGATCAACTCATTGGGTGAATTAGGTGATTTGGTGGTTGAGTTTTGTTGGAAAAATGATATCGAACCCTAAAATTTGATCATTTTGCATTGTCAAACTAGAGGAGAAGACCTAGAAAAAAATTCATTTGATTCCATTATTGTGACTTCTAAGCTGATTTCTTTGTGAAACTGACCTATGTGAATCTCTCGAACATGAATTCTTTGGGTTCCCCTGCTTATTAAGAAAGTTACGTATTGAATTTTTCACTTTGCGAATCTTATTGGCCGCCATTATCACTTATTCAAAGCTTTGGTTCGAGCTTAAACTTAAACTTCTCTAATCTTTTGGGTCACTTTGTAGAGTGAAATAATGTAATCCTTTGGTTTAATAACTCTACAAACCGTTTCTTCCTTTGTCGGTTTTTTTGTTTAGAGGATCTGTGTTGTTATTTTATATATGTACCTTCTCATCTAGAAGTTGTACTTAGAAATTGGCAACTAACTTAGCATAATATTCTTGATTTTAAAATCTGCAATGGCAATTTGTAAAAACTCTATACTTGCTGATTTTTCCAAGTTATTAACAATATATGTACTTTCATCAAATTTTGTACCTTCTTTTAATGTAACTATAATTTTATACTTGAGAGATGAATGAAAACGAATTTATTGTTTTGAAGCTGCAACTTGTTGTACTTGATTTTTGGAAAAAGAGCTTTTATGCTCTTACAGATTTGTTTTCTCCTTTTAAAATTATACTTGCATATTGTGAACAAAACTATACTTGCACCTTAAAAATGGAATTTATATTTGACTGTACTTGATCATTATGAATTTTATGCATTATGTGATGATTTATTCTAAATTGTAGTACTTTCTGATTTGACTATTCAACATTTTTCATGCAATGACTGCCTTTTGTATGAGCTCATCAACATTGGCTTCTTGGAAAGTTGTTCCTGTTATTTTAAATACAACATTAAGTATTTTATTTTTCAACTGCTACATGTACCTGCACACTCAAGAGAAAGGTTAGAAAATTAATAGGCTTACAACCTCTCTTGTATACCATAGTGAATTCCTTCTTCCTTTCGTTGTCTATCGAGATTCTGAGAACATTACATGGGATTCTACAAGATAATATTTCTTTGATTCTGTATCTAGCTCTTATGATGTATCTTATGCATACTTGACTTGGAAAGATTCATTTTCCTAAAAGTAAGAGAACAATGATATAGATTAAACATGGAGCTCAATTATTATTGATAAAAATTATTTCTTTTCCCTAAGTATAGTGATGTAGCTTGCGGAGGATAGCTGGGGATAATGCAGAAGATGAAGATGAAGAAGCTACAACTGGAGATGATGAAGACCAAGAGAAGACCCAAAAGGAAATGATGGGTTTTATCTATATTATTTTTCTTTTAGATTTATGTACATGCATATTTTACTTTAAGTAAACATAAGTTACATCCCATGACTTGTGTGGGAAACACTGAATTTATTCATGAATAAATGACATTAATTTATGTAATTGAGTTGTATATTTCTTTTGCATTCAACTTTATGATAAATATTGATTATATAATGAACTAAAAAACTCAATACATAGTTAATAACATTTAAACATAAAGAAATATCAAGATTTGATGTACCTATAACTTAAAAATGTATTCTTTTGGATGTAATCAGCATATGCATTTATTGTTATGGTTTGAAAGATCTCACATCTTTGTGATTCCCACCTTCATCAAGGATATGCATTATTCCTTTGGGGATTCTGTAGTTCTTTCTTTGAAGACAAATGTGAATGACAACACATGTGAGGTGTTTCATTCGCAACATCACACACACATAGTTACATATTGCATTGATCTTCAATTTGATACAACTTAAAACATTAATAAACACTCCTTTCAATCTGAAATGAAGTTTTGAGTTTCCCATTTTGCATGAGTGCAAACTTGTCAATAATTCTGGTGATCTTGTGGGAAAAAGTTGAATGTTAGCTTTAAGACCAATGCATTGCTCTTTTCCATTGGCATGGAGTCAAATCCTATAACCAAACTCTGTCTCCTTTTCTAAAAATAGACCTTTTTGAAAACAAAACTAAAGTTGGGAAAGGATCTATTAAACCAGATCACATGCATGAAATGCACTTATTGAAATAAAAAACATTACAAGCGTGCATGAAATACACTTTATTGAAAGGAAAATAATACTATAACTAGCACTATAAGATCTTCAATAATAGTTCTTGAGTAACATACCATTCATAGGAATAGGAAGTTCTTATCCAATCAACCTTTAAAGATGAAACACATTGTGCTCTTTGCAAGATAAAATTATATAAGGAACACTCCAGATTATATCAAACTTTGTGTGGTTTCCTGGCTTTTCACGATCTGCATCCCATTTGAGCACAATATTTCCTTCATTAAAAATTATGAACTTAGCATTCTTATCAAATGTACTTTTGATCTGCCTCTGATTGCTCTCCATGTTCAAATGAGCATGATATCTTATCTCTTAGTACTTCCATAATTTCTACATAACGAACCTGCATTGGTTCACTCTCAAGTAATTCCATCTAATGTAATAAATCCAATGTGGGCAGCTTAATTAAAATAGGCATTATTGCCTCATGTCCATAAACAAGTTTGTATGGTGAGTTGTCAACTGATCTTTTAGGATTCACTCTATCAGCCGAAAGTGCTGAATTTAACATCAGATACCAAGCTCTTTGGTTTTCTTTGAGTATCTTTCGATAATCTTGAGAAGATTCTTATTAGTACTTTCAACTAATATGTTACCTTGCAGGTAATAATTAGATGAGTACTCGTATAAATACCATATTTGATAGCCCAATCTGTTACCTTTGCACCAAGAAAAGATAAATAATTATTTGAAATGATAATGGATTGAACACCAAACCTACAAATTATACCTTTGTAGAATGATAAAATTGAAGTTTCATTTCCTTCTTTAAAAGCCACTACTTTAATCCAAATGAGTAAAATAATCGTGGCGCTCAAGATCCACTTGTGTCCTTGAGATGAAATAGGATTTATCATGCCAATGAAGTCAAGACCCCACTGCATGAATGGTTTATCCATTGAAATGGGTTGTAAGGGCAGCAAGATAATTGTTCTTTTCCAACAAAGAATGCACACTTTTTACACTTCTTTATCTATTCAAATAGTCCTTGAATATGATAGGCCAAAAATAAATGGATTTCATAATTTTAAGAGTTATAGTATGTTCTAAGAAATGACCTCCTATAGGTCCTTCATGAAATTCAAAGAGTAATTTCTACATTCTATCAAAATCAACACAACGTAGAAAAACTCCATTGATATCTTTCTTGAACAACACACCATTAATAAAAGCATAAGGTATGGCCTGTAATTTGAAATACCTTCATTTTTCTTGTCCATACCTTCTAGATAGGTTCCATGCTGTAAGTAACTAATCAAATCAGTCATCCAACTTGATCTTACAACCTCCAAATTGAGTTTTGGTTGGTGGTTTTGGGGCTGTACTAAAATTTTAGGTTGCTAATATGAAATTGCAGCATGCTATAATGAATCTACAACCTGTTGTATTTACATATCAATAATCAAAAGTTCACATAATCCTTTCCCACATACTATTTTAGCAACATGGATATCAACATCATACTCCATAACTTTTGTAATCCAACTTGATCGTTTCTCATTCAGTTCCTTGTTCAACAGAACACTTTAACACTTGGGTGAGAAACTAGAACATGAATCTTATTATTTGAAAGCATGTACTTGAAGTTATTTAATCCTCTAACTACTGCAAGTACCTACTTTTCAATAAAAGTGTACCTTATTTCGTAGTCATGTAAGCTCTATCCAAATAAAGCAATGGAATGTTCTATGTTCTCATCATTAACCTACGACAATATGGCTGAAATGGTTTCAGCTCCTGCAAGTGCATACATGATAAATTCCTTATCAAAATTAGGATTTGTCAATGTGGAGGTTGTGAAATAGCCAACTTAATGATTTCAAATCCTTTTCTTCCTTTGCTAGTCCAAGAGAAAGTTTTACCTTTCTTCAGCATGGAAATCAATCGTTTTACCAAGGCTGTAAAATATGGTACAAACCTTCTTACGAATTTGATTTTTCCCAAAAAACTTTGTAATGCCTTCTTATCATGAGATAGGGACAACTATAAAATTGCATCAATTTTGAAATGATCAATAGGTAAACCTTTCTTAGAAACAATTGTTGATCGTATTTTTAAGTCTTGTCCAAATTAGTGTACGAGAAATCAATAAACAAAAAACAACGTGTCGAATATGCAAGAGCTTAGTACCTTGGAGATGGTGATGACCGATACGGGCACCAAGTAGATGATGAGATCTTTTCTATGATCTCAAAGAAACCTAAACTCAAAGACACTAGAGAAAAATTGCTTAGATATTTTATGGGGCTTCCCAAAAAAGTAGACCCAAGAAGTGTTCACTTCCTCGGTGGCTGTCAACCCCATGTGATAAATAATAATGATAAAATGCAAGATAAACAAATGACATGCAAGATGATGAACAAGGGAACGTGAAGATGCTAGTATGTAGATGGTGTTACTTGATCTGATCTAGACACAACATGCAACATGAACCATGCTAAGTGAACCACCAAATCATGAGTAGAGTATTGTGAGGATTCCAGTGTCATTATAAGGACATTATGAGGATACTATGATAAATAAGAGGCTATAAATTCAAAACAACATTTTCCAAAAAAATTTCAACTTGTTTGGATGAGGGGGAAGGCCCATATTTATAGCCTAGGGGTGAGGTTAGACTATGGGTTATTAGGTAATCTGGGTTGGGTAAAGTAACCTTGGTTAAGAGACATGATGTGATCAAGTGGGGCTCATGATTTGAATTATGAGGTTAAAGAGATAAGGATGTGATAAGGAGTGGGGAGCATGATTGACATGGTTAGGTGCAATAATGCATCCCATTTTTGAATTTAGGAGTGGGGTGTCGGATGGGTATATTATTGCCCATGAATTGAATAAATTTAGGATATGTGAGATAATGCCAAATTCTAATTATCAAATGGGACTACATGGAGCCCATTTGATAATTAATTAATTAAGGGTGAGTAAATAGATGGAATTTACTCAAATTTAAGAAAAATAAAAGTGAGAGGAAATTGAATGAAGGAAAATGAATGCGGGATGAAGGAGAGGTGTTACATACAAAAACTAGTGTCTACATTTGCCCCTTTTTGTTGAGTGGTTTGCGATAGCAAGCCACAAGACAAAAAAAAAGGGTTAGATGAAATATGTGTCCGTAAAAGGATGGGGATGAATAAAAACATGACCAAAGGCAAGATGCCCCAGGAAAAAAAGGATCAAAATAATAATGAAACATGTGGCGGTGACTCCAATATCACATCGGTAGAGGAAAATTGCGGTCTCAACGGAGACATGCGACAATGTTCTATGGACCAGTGAGTGGGTGAAGACCACTGCAGTATGGATGTAAACCATGATGACCAATGGGTCATAGGAAAACATCAAAATATGTGCAAATAAATGCAAAAGTATGTGAAATCCTCCTTACGTGAGGAATCGAGTGAAAAATCATGCGTCCACAAAAGGGACGAGGATGAAAATAATGATGCCCCAACACAGGGCACGAGAAGGAAAAAAAGTGAGTTATATGCATCCACAAGTACGAGGATGAAAGGGTGCCCCAACATAGGACACGAAAATGACATAGTGGAAGATGGATGTTTAAATAAAATATCCCAGAGGGAACGAGTATGGCCATAAATGTGGATATGAAGAGAATATTGAATAAAATTCCCCAAGAGGGTATTAAATAGGATTTTGAATACATTTTTCTTAAGAAAGGTTTGAATTGAAGGAAAATGAATAATGGGGCGAAGAAAAAGGAAAGTAGTCTCACTTCTTTGACAAATAGGAAAAGGAGTCAAGCTACTTTTGTGAAAAAGTAGAGAAAACATTCATGGAAGAGAACAAGATCAGATAGGTGATGGTCGTTATGGTATCCTCCAAGAAAAAATGTCAAAGGAAGATGGGATGAGGGATGTATATGATAGATGATAGAGATAAGAGGAAGAGGACATTGAATGGAGTAGAGTGGACGTGGTGGAGGAGAAAAAATGAAAGAGGATAAAAGGGATGAGGTGTAATAGGACGAGAAACCATCATCCACGGATAATGAGGAGTGTGAACTGTGCTTGATTGTGATGGAAAGAAGAGGAAGAGAATAATAAAGAAGGAAGATAAGAGAGGAGAGAAGATAGATGAAATAACAAAAGAGGGAGAAAGATAGGTAATATGAAGGTAGTGGGAAAAGATAAGAGGAGAAGAAATAGAGAAGGCGTGATGGACCTGGAGAAAAAGAAAATAGAGAAAGAGAATAGGAGAAGAAGGGAAGGAGGAAGAACAAATAAGAAGAAGGTGAGATGAGAAGAAGGAATATATTAGAGGAGATAGTGAAAGCATAGAAGAAAGAAAACAAAGATGTGCCATAGTAAAGAAGCAACATATATAATAAAGAGGGGAGATGGTGGAAGAAAGAAATGATGAAGGAAAAAAAGAAGAGGACAAGAAAATGATAGAGAAGATGGTGAAGGAGCAAGGAAAAGTAAAAGGGAAAGAGAAGAGAGAAGAGGACAGAGTCGAGGGTGAAAATGGAAGAAAGATGTGTAATATGAAAGTAGTGGAAACCAAGAAATAGACAATATGATTATGAGAAGAGAAAGAAAATTCAAGAGTGAAGGAGACAAAGGATGAAATATGGAGAAGGATATAAGAGATAGGGATGATAGGGGAAGAAGGAGAGAACAAGAAGAAGATAAGAAAATGACATAAGAGAGGGTTAAAGGGAGATGGAGATCAAAAATGAGGGAGAGAAAGAATAGATCATAAAAGAGATGACAGAGCTGAGAAAAGGAAGAGGTGAAGAATATGAGAGAAGGATGATAGGAGAGATGAACAAGAAGACATGATGAGGGCAGGGGATAACATCAAGAAAAAGGAAGAGAAGGATGGAAAGATGAAGGGGATGAAGAAGATGAAGAAGTTAAAGAAGGTGAAAGAGGAGGTATAATAGAGAAGAGAAAGAAAGAAACAATGAGGGGGCCATGAGGCTATAGAGAAGATGAGATAATGGAAGAGAAATTGGTACGTAACGATGGAAGAGGTAGGGGTGGTGGAGATAAAAAAAGAGGTTTGGTAGACCGCATGGAAATGCATGTGGAGAATGGGATGATAAAAAAGATGGGACAATGCTGGTGAGTCAGTTATTAATGGGGAAGTGAGATAAAAATGCAAGGGAAAAATGGGATGAGGATGATACATAGGAAGTGATAGAAAACCATGAGTAGAAAGGAGGAGAGGAAAACGAGAAAATTATGAAGATGGAAGGAAACCAAAAGGGGAGATATGAAGTGAAGAGTGAGCATTATAAGGGATGTAAAGAGGAGCTGGAGGGGGAGGAATGACACGGATTGGAAAAGATGTAGAATTGATGACGAGAAAATAGGGAGAGGGTGTATGATGAAGACAATAGAGATATTGAAGAAGGTGAAGGGAAGATGGAAAGGAAATGCCAATGAAGGGATGTTAGGATAAATCCTCTAATAATGATCAAAGGGAACAAAATAAAAAAGGAAGGAAGAGAAAATGGAGGAGGTAAAAAGGAGTGAACAGGATGTGTAGAATGGGGATGAATGAATTTTAGGAGAAGTCCACCGATAATTATTAGTGTGAAAATGGAATATGATGATGAAAGAATGTAAGAGGAATATTAACAATAATGGCGGTAAACGAGGTGTAGATATGTGGGAGAACTCGAGAAGGTGGAGTGGAAAGAGTAAAGAAAGGAGGGATAACGATTTTGTGGAGATGAAAATGAGGAGAGGATGTAATGGATGAGGATGTGGATGAAGATGAAGAAGATAAAGATGAATAAACAAGACATAGTAAGAAATGGTATGAAGTGGTTAAGTCATATATCCAAATGAGGGATGATGGGGATGATATTTGGGGAATCCAGAGATATTTTGTGTGAGGAAGAAAGAGGAAGAAAGAGGATGTGTTTATGGGGAATGAAGAGAAAATGTGGACATTGGGAGTGTGGAGCAATGAGGAAAGGCAAGGAGATAGATCATCCCTAAGAGATACTCTTAAGTAAGATCGCCATGCCGCAAGAATGGTTAAGTAGGATCACCAAGCCAAAGAAGAAGAAGAATGATGAAAAGAAGTGGATGATTGGAAAGTTTGATGGTAAGAGTGTATGAAAAGATGGACTGAAGGGGAACCCTCAAGTACATTTTCCATACAGAGAAAGTGTGTAAGTAAGGTGATCGAGATGAAGATGCCTACTAGGAAGGATGAGAAAAGAGTGAGTGGTGTATACCAAAGTAAAACAAGAGGTGGGAAGGGGCGATACTAAGGAACGAAGGAAACAAAGGAGTGTAACATAAACAGATGGAGGAATGTATGTGGTGTAGGATGGAGAGTGTGAGGGGAATCCTTAATTGGGATGCCAATGTTGTGATAATGATGACGCTGGATTGTTAAGCGGAAGAGATAGAGCGGGAAGACATTTGTAGTGGTGATTTTCCTTTGACAAAATGGAAAATGGCGAAGGAGTTTCTATAGCGGTAGGATCTTAGGAAAGGGATATATTTTAATTATGATGCCTGTGCGCAATGGATGATTAAGTAAGATCATCAATATGAAAGTTGAAAGAATGAAAGGGAAGTGAAGTGATAAAACATATGCCATTAAAAGGGCATTAGAGGAAAAACACAACAATAATTATCTAGGTGGAGGATGGGTGAAGGATCAAAGAAAAAATGGAGAAGGACAAAGTGGGTGAGAAGAGTAAAAAGAATGAGATGGGGTGAATTTTAGGAGAAAATTGGGTCATCATAGGGGACTAGGAGGAAAGAATGGTCAACATACGCGATTACGAATGAGACTATGTCCAGAATGACAAGTCTACTTCAAGTAGAATTTCATGTTGTGTGGGTATTTATGTAGACGTTCCAAGCTAGGGATGAAAATACTAGAATGATGAATAATATGATGTCTGCACTAAGTGATAGACAAGAATGAGAGTGATGAGAAGGGTAATGGGTGGATAATTGGCAAGAAGAGAAAGACGATGCGAGAGGATGGATGGAGAAAAATCACATTAGTCATGGTGGGGGATGAGGAGCTGCTAGATAATGAATGCTACTTGAGAGATATCCTCAAGTAGAATTCACAAACTGCAACAGAGATCAAGTAGAATTCCCAAACTAAATAGTGCATTAAAGAGAGTGTTTAAAAATAGTAATTGATTTCATGATTTTATGGATGATGCTAATAGGGGACATCTTTAAGAGTAAATATATGGATGTAGATTTATGATTTGAAATTTGATTTCAAAGAATGTGATTATGATAAAAGATGACTTTGATGAGATGAATGTCACATAACCATAGCAAGGGAAATGTAAGAAAGTTATGCTTCAAACTAGATAGGAGGTAAACAAGAAAAGGTACTACTCAAGGCATTACACTTGCAGTCGATAACATGTGTTAGTACATAACCAATGACAATTGACTATACCAAAAGACCCTGAAGGAGATATAAATGAAATATTCTCATCAACCTAATGTTGACATGATAAGGGGGTTTGAGATGTATCTTGTATGTGGGAAGAGGGTTCTCCAAAGGTGGTGTTCCTTAAGTCTATGCCCCAACTCTAGGAAAGGGGAAGAACAATAATAGAAGAAATTGATCAATGTGGGAAGCTTTCTGAGAATGTGGATAAAAGGAAGGTTGATCAATGCGGAAACCTTCAAAATTCCATAATAACAGAGTAGCCATCCTTTGAGGGTATGGTATACTTTATACATAATATGGATGGCAAGAATAAAATATATGATAGCCGTCCTTCGAGGTATCGGTCTATTTCTTATGATTTTTCCTTTGACTTTGATTTTGCATGCTTTTCTTTTTATTTTCTTTGCATGAACAATTGTCCTTCGAGGATCAGTCTGTTTCTTAATAACTTTGATTTTACTTTTTGCATGCATGAATTTTAGCTTTACATGGGGGAGAGATGGGAATAGCCAAGTAGACCACTTAGGAGGGGATGATGAATGTACAAGAGACACCCCTGGACCCTTTGCATGACTACAGTAGGAGAATGAGAGAGTGTGATGGATGTAATGATTATGGGATTCTCACCAAATGGGAGAACTTATCCACAATGAATATGCTATGAGTATAGCCATGGTACTCATATTCAAGGTCATATCAAAGTAGTGATGGTAGACCACATAATTCATATCATTACCATGATAGACGGAAGGGGCTAATGGTGGAGAAATGGTCTAAAGATATGACTATGCTTATAGGTGCATGTACTAACAATAGAATGGTCATAAGTGCAATGCATTAAGAGGTTAAATTTCTGGTTTACCATCAAAGGAATCCAAGTGATAAGCCCCAGACCCATACTTATGTGTGATAATATATGGTCTGATCCAATTGGGAGAAAACTTTCCCTGATGGCTCCCTGATTAACATCGCATTCAAAACAAGATAAGAACTTGGTAGGATGGGATAAAATGAGATAGATGAGTGAAGGTAAAAGGACTATGCACTATCCTTCAAGGAAGTGAAAATATGCATCCCTAACGAGACGAATAGATGGTCCTCCGAAGGAGGGGCAATTATGACCACAATGGTGGATTTTAGATAAGATGGAATGGATTAGATAAAACGTCACAAGATAGATGAGATGGAATCTATGTGTTTCCTTTAAAAGTGAATAAACAAGAAAAATATATGTCATCCCAGTGAGACGAAACATGGCCATAAGAGTGGGCTTAAGAGAGACACAATCATGTCCACAAAGGTGGACTTTGGTGAAAAATATGGTCCCTCAATGGAAGGACAAATATGGCCTCAAAAGAGGACTTTGATGAACATAAATGGTCCCTTAATAGAAGGACAAACATGGCCACAACAGTGGGCTTAAGATGAGAATAAATGATCCCCTAAGGGATAGATGCATATGGCCACAAAAGTGGGCTTAAAATGAGATGAAGATTTGGATGGGGTTATTTAGATTAGATGGATTTGGATGAGGTAAATAAAACAATGTCAAGGAGTAAATCCCCCCAACATCAAAGGGGAGTTGTTTAGATATGAAATGAGTTAATACAGATGATATGCTTAAGGATGAGGGGAGGCTACTCCCCCAGTGAAAGAGATTATATCACTGTAGGAAAATTAGATGTGGATAAGTTAAAGAGATTGGATGATGATAACCTTAGATTTGGATTAGGTAGATGAGTTGGGGATCATAGGAAAACAATGTTGATGAATAAGGGAGGACCTTCTATATGAGGAATAACATGCGAAGGAGAGATGTTAATGGAGGATGGAGGAGAAGACTTAGAGACTTCGATAGATGTGGAGTTAGTTGCAGATAAAATGGTAGAGGGACAATCCTCAAAAAGGTCATCTCTTTCAATGAGATCATGGATGATAGTCTGAAGGGCCTTACAACACTTAGTTCCATGACCTAGGGTATGATGGTAGGCACAAATGAGGTGGGGATCAAACCATAATGACTTCTTACTATTTGGGTTAAATGCCTTGACAGGTGGGAGCATGATGGCAGAAATTTGTAATAAGTGTTGAAGGGCTTCTACATAAGATTCAATTGATACATTAGTATATGTATTTTCTTTGGAATATTTAGACTTAGATTTGGATGCAAATTCTTGGGATGTGGTTTTCTAAGCTGTCTTGGAGGATTGAGTCATGTCGTTCCATAGTTTTGATTCCAATTTAATGACACTTGAAATTTTAGAGGAAGATTCGGATCTCAAAAGAATGTTGGATGGTTTTGATTTTGGTTGGTGGAGTGATTGTGATGCCTTAGATGGAGATTGATGTTTCCCAAAAAAATGATGGATATTGGGTATTTGTTGGAAAATTTCTATCTTCTTTCGGGGATACACAAGAGATTATTGTGGAAGTGTACCAAGGATCTTGGATTTGGATTGCGAAGGAGCATTCTTGGAAGGGATGATATTGATTTCATTTAGAGAGGGTCTAAAGGTTGTGTCGTAGTTGATACTGGATGGAAAGGTTAGTGTTTTCATGGGGATGTCCAATTAAGGTTGGTTTGTTGTGGAAGTATCTGTAGATGAGATGAGAGGGTTATTTGAAGTTGTTGTAAGTTGAAGTGCTTTCCAATATTCTTCAAATGATGTGGAAGAAGAGGATGATGTGGTAACAATCACACTAGTTGATGTCATTGGCACGAGTAGAAATTTGGAAAGAGGAACTGAGATAGAATCAATAGATGGTATAATAGGTAAAGGTGGAATAGATGTGGATGGGGAGTGTTAGGAAACCCGATGGATGAGGATGTATAAAGATGAGTTGTATTCATTGTGGATGGGGAAGAATGTTCCCCTAAATGAGGAAATCATCTTCCTTAATGAGTTCATAGACGATGGTCTGAAAGGCCCTACACTTCTCAATGTCAATGGCCTAAGAACATATATGATTAGTTGAAAATGTAATTGGGATAAGATAACCATGAAGGTTTCCTACTATAAGGATCCCAATGTCTAATATGGGGAGGAAGCATGATCATTGTTTTGGTTTCATTTTAAGTTTTGAATTAGATGTTGAAGGACATCTTTGATGAAAAATGAAGGACCCAATTGAAGTGTCAAAAATAAGATAACTCTTATGGGTTTCGAGATGATGTTTTGGATCGTATCAGGATGATCATGAGACTTTTGTCATTTTAAGTTTAGCTTGATGAGGACTACTGCAAAATAAGAACACAAGACCACAAGATTTTGATTAAACAATAAATGAGGAAACGCCTTGGGCCCGTAGAGAAATATAAAACTTCCTTTCAAGGTGGTCGGTTCTTCCTTTCGCTAATATGAATTAACACAAAAGACCGCAAAATATCAATTAAATTATTTCGTTAAACTGGGTAGGGGAAAGGTGGTTTTCTGGTTTTGATCGGAGGAACCGATGTTTACATCGATAACCCGATAACGATGGCGGTTCTTGATAATCGATACCGGTGGGTTCTACAATCTTCTTGTAGCTATGGTGTTTGTAATGGCTGGTTTTTGGATGGTATTAGGAAATGGGATGATTAGAAGCAAAAGAATGACATGCTTAGATGCAATGGCACATTGGGTAGTGGATTCGGAAACGGATTTAGAGCACCGAGATTCAAGAAGCATAAGAAATGTTATAACAAAGGACATGCAAGATGTGACTTACTTGGTTTTGACCAAGATGCAAGTTGATCTCCTTGGTTGTAAACACTTCTTGTTTCTTTACTCGTCTCTCGCTCTGTCAAGTGAAGATTTGGACTCTGCTCCTCGCTCGCAATGCTCTCTGTTGATCCAGAAATCCTTTGACTGATCTCCAAAATGAAATTCCGATCCGTTGTTTTGGTTTGGGGAGCCCATTTACAGGGAACCGATGGCGGTTGCGTAACCGACGGCGGTCGAGTAGAACTCCGCATCGGTAAGGAAAAAAAAGTAGGCTATTTTTAGTAAAATAGCCCACCTTCCCGCTTTCTCCCGAGAGATCAGTTGCGGCTTGGTCAAATGGCTAGAAGGTCGGCTTTGGGTGCGAGTAAGGAGACATTAGTTATGGATGTGAGTCTGACCAAGTCATGGGTCTTAATTAGGTTAGTTTAGGGTTAGGGCTAGGTCATGATGAGGTGGCAAAGTGAGGTGGCGGGTAAGGTGATGTGGATTTATCAATTACAAGGTAATTAATAAATAATTGTGTAAAGTTTAGATAATGAGGTTAGGTTGCGAAATGGGATGCGGGTCACAAGGGGTCAGTAAGACACGAATTTGGTGTCTACATTAACCCCTTATTGTCATGTAGCTTGTTCGTAAAGTCTGCGCAGAATAATAATATGAAGTGGTTTCTCATGTTAAGGATATAGGTAATCCCCTCAAATCTATCACGAGATTGAGTGAACGGGAAATCGTGGATAGGGTTGATAAAGGTATATGTTGTAGAGAGGATGGTAAGGTGGTGGGGTAGGTCCAAGAGAAGCGAGACGCATGTTGAAATGCAATAGTACGACGAGGGTACATGATTTGACAAGCAAACCAGCAATGTGTAGGCAAAGGTCGATAGTTTATCCAAACAAGGGTGATATAATCCTGGTATCCAAGGCATAGGAAGTAGCTCCAGGGTATATAACAGGTGAGGTACAGGAATGTTTAGGCATGTTCGGCAGTACCAAAAGGTTGGTTTGGTTGAGATAAACGTCACGGTCTAGGTCTGGGCAAAGCTGGTCGACAGATCAAGTCAAGGACCCTAATCATGCTAAAACACGAACAGGTGAGCTCGATTGAACCAAAAACTACCGGATGGGTGGATAAAGTGTATGGTGTTGATTTTGGGTAAGGTATGGAAGTGGTACGGTCGTGGGTTGGGCCAAGTTGTTGGGTGGCGGCCTTGGGTCGGGCCAGAAGTGTAAAGGGAGGCCTTGGGTCGGGCCAAATAGTGAGGGCAAGGCCTTGGGTCGGGCCAAATGGGTAGGTTGAGGCCTTGGGTCGGGCCGAATAGGTAGGTTGAGGCCTTGGGTCGGGCCGAATAGGTAGGTTGCGCCTTGGCCGGGCCGAATAGGTAGGTTGCGCGCCTTGGTCGGGCCGAATAGGTAGGAGTTGAGGCCTTGGGTTGGGCCAAATGGTTAGGGTTGCGGCCTTGGGTCGGAGCTAAATGGTTAGGGTCGGCCTTGGGTCGGGCCAAATGGTTAGGGTTGCGGCCTTGGATCGGGCCAAATGGTTAGGGTTGCAGGCCTTAGGTAGGGCCAAATGGTTAGGGGCGAGGCCTGGGTCGAGCTAAATGGTTAGGGTGCGGCCTGACATAGGTAGGTTGAGGCCTTGGGTCGGGCGGATAGGTAGGTTGAGGCCTTGGGTCGGGCCTAATGGTTAGGGCGAGGCCTTGGTCGGGCCGAATGGGTAGGTTGAGGCCTTGGGTCGGGCCAAATGGTTAGAGCGAGGCTTTGGGTCGGGCCTAATGGTTAGGGCGAGGCCTTGGGTCGGGCCGAATGGTTAGGCGAGGCCTTGGGTCGGGCCGAATGGGTAGGTTGAGGCCTCTGGGTCGGGCCGAATGGGTAGGGCGAGGCCTTGGGTCGGGCCAAATGGTTAGGGTGAGGCCTTGGGTCGGGCCGGATGGGTAGGTTGAGGCCTTGGGTCGGGCCGGATGGGTAGGTTGAGGCCTTGGGTCGGGCCGGATAGGTAGGTTGAGGCCTTGGGTCGGGCCAAATGGGTAGGGCGAGGCCTTGGGTCGGGCCGAATAGGTAGGTTGAGGCCTTGGGTCGGGCCGGATAGGTAGGTTGAGGCCTTAGGTCAGGCCAAATGGGTAGGGCGAGGCCTTGGGTCGGGCCGAATAGGTAGGTTGAGGCCTTAGGTCGGGCCGAATAGTAGGTTGAGGATGAATGATAATGTGCTAGCACTGTCACGAATCCGAGTGGATGTAACTTCAAAATGAATGGACATTGATAAATCGTTTGGGGTTAAGTGGAATCCGTTATTATTCACGAATCACACGTAACCATGGTATGTTACAGCGTGCGTTGATCGAGAGATGGAATCCCGAGACAAATACATTTTATCTACCAACAGGAGATGACAAGAACATTAGAAGATGTGTTTCGTATTTTGAGACTCCCATTACAGAAAACTAGTATATCAAAGCGTTACCTAGCGCAGGGCGGCAAAGATAACATAAGTGTTTGGTCCATATGCACGAGACTTAACACAAATGAGGTTTGTCATCATTCACATATGGGGTAATGTATGCAAACACCCCGAGGAGACAAGGTTAAGAAGTGATATTAATGATAGCGGTAGGGTATTATGCGTTACCGAGGCGAAGGAGGAAGATTTCCAAAGGCATTGATGTGTGTTATCCGGGAGATGGTAGAAAGGAATGTTACGTTTGCATGGGCACTGCATATTTGGCGGAGCTATACAGGGGTTTATGGGATTGTAGGAGAAATCACGAACGACACCGGATTGTTCATACTTATTACACTATTGGGCCTATGAGCACATTATTTGTTTCATGACCAAAGGCCGATCCATCCAAATCGGAGAAACCGGAGTACGAGAGGTCGGATTCGACGATGGGTCCGCATGCATAGAGGCAAGATCCCGTGCCGTGACGGATGACTTTGAGTATTACTGCATGTATGGGAGAGAGTGACGGTTGCGGATATCTCTGTTGAGGCCATACGGAAACTATATGGTAACAGAGAACATAGGCCGAGGAAGTGAGGGGTGTAGAGCGATTGAGGTGGATCGCAGGCACAGCCGGGTGAGTATGAGAGGATTCCTATAGATCGCGTGCGGTGACAAGCTTTGATTTGTGTAGGATATACCCCTAGCTTATAGACCATATATGAGGATCGACGCCGAGGCAAAGCATTCTCACCTCCCTCGGCCAACACCTCCGTAAGGGCCTCGAAGAGGTAAAGCAACCGATCGCAGGTAATCGATGCGGAACGAGCAGAGGCCTATAGATTATGGTGGGTAGCGAATCGCGAGGTGTACGTGAGCACCCCGACATAGCGGTGATTACAAAGAGAGAGGATCGTCTGCAGTGTTTTGTTCAGCAGCTCCAAACGCAGTGAATGAGACAAGAGGATTGTTAGTGGTTGCATGAGTCACGGGCGGGAGAGACTAGAGGCTGGAGTCCTCCATGTGAGATGGCGTATTCATATGTTACAGAGAGAGATTGGCAGATCATCGGGCTACGGTACCAATAGCCGTGGTACCCTTGAGGACAGAGAGGCCCGGCGAGAGGGGTCGACGATCACGATCATCACCTAGTTCGGGATGAGGCGTGAGGGTCCGAGTAAATGTTAGCAAGGTATAAGAATAAATAAGGATGCCAACCTGCGTGTCGATGATAGAAAATATGTATTTGTTTAACATCTAAATAAAACTGAATATGTATGTTGATTTGAGTTGCGATAATAATAAGATTTGTTTGTGTTTTGATTTTCGATGTTTTGAAAAAGGATAAAGAGGATTGTGATTAAATATAAATACACAAAAATATTTATATTCACCACACAGGATAGGTTATGGTAGGGGATGGTCGAGCTAACCTTGGGAGACCCCATGTCTCCGAAGTGCTGCCTACATAGCCCATTGCACAAAGCAAGGAGGGGCCTCAGACCGATGTAGTTCTCCCTTAGGACCAGGGAGAGGTGAATTCAGGCAATTTGGGTATGGTTAGGCAATTTGTTGGTTGATAAGAATTTGATGTTGATAGGGTAATGTTGTTGGTGTTGGTAAGGTATGGGCGATGTTGATGTAGGTATAGGTAAAGCGAAAGTTAGCTTACCCAAATAGTAGGGAACCGTATCCTGATTAAGGTCAACACACAATCCTAGAGTCGAGCAAAAGAGGCAAAAGTGTCCCGTAGTTGAGAAGAGCTAAACAAACCACATATTAACATAGGATGAGCTTGAATCCCTAGGTACCTTGCATAGGCGAGAAGTCGATAGGTGAAAAGAGTTGTATAATCACAATATATCGGATATACGTCACGTCCCTTGAGTTGAAACAAATGGTGAGGTGAGGTGGATGATATAGCTGAGGTACGGAGAACTTATTACAAAGTGAGTGTTCTGACGAAAGAGAACCTACCCTAAATAGACAAGTCCATGACTCAAAAGTCCTTTTGAATGAGGCTTTTCTTTTATTGAATGTAGACTGATCGATGCGGGAAGTCTACAAGGGATATTGATTGTATTATTCTTGAGGTCTTCACTTGCCGATCAATGCGAGAAGCTTCGATAAAGGATGACCGTGTATAGCTGTCCTTCGAGGAGCAACGATCTATTTATAGTAGCGAGATATGATTGTAATGCATAGCTGTCCTTCTGGGGAGCAACTATATATAATAAAGAAAGAATAGTTCTAAGGCATATAGCTGTCCTTCGAGGAGCAAATATATTTAATTTAGATGACTAGATGTTCATTTGGCGTGAAGCATCTAGTTTAGTAGGAAGTTTGACTCAAGAAAATCCCATAAGAATACGGCTTATTTTAATACTTTGAAGTCATGGACTAGACTAAAAGGGGAAGGCATCATCAAGGGGAGGTGAGGATCAAACTATGTGAGCTTGATTATTATGAAGTGTAGGAAACAGAGTGTATGTAGTGGTAAGTGAGCTCAAGGGACGAGCGGCGTAGATAAGAAGTGATATAACACTAATTTCAACAAGAGAATGGTCGAAGATGCAAGGCATTAAGGGGTTCAGCTCAGTTTACCACATTAAGCGGCTAAATGATAAGTACCAGATCCATAGGTATGAGTGATTATATAAGGCCCAATCCAATTGGGAGAAAATTTTCCACGTTTGCTCTTTTCTAGTTTGGTTACATGTTGATTCTCTTTGAGAACAAGATCACCAACCTTAAAGGTACGCTCATGAAGTCACTTATCATAAGCACGTTTAATGCGTTTTGATAGATTTGAAGGTGATCAAGAGCAGCAGACGGCGTTCGTCAAGAAGCTCTAATTGGGCTAACCGCTCTTGGCGGAAATCATCATTGGTGAGAATATCCTGAAGAGATATTCTAAGGGAGGGTATTTGTATTTCGAGAGGAAAAACAGCCTCGGTACCATATACCAAAGAAAAAGGTGTGGCATTAGTAGAGGTACGAATGCTAGTACGATAAGCCCAAAGGGCAAAGGGAATGTGATCGTGCCAATTTCTTCCGGATTCATTGACAACTTTCATGAGGATTTTGGTTAGTGTTTTATTAGAGGACTCGGCTTGCCCATTGGCTTGTGGATAGTAAGGTGATGAGAAACTAAGTTTGATACCAAAGTTGTCACAAAGGTCTTGCAACAACTTGTTTTTGAAAGATTTTCCATTATCTGTTATCAGGCGATGAGGAACACCAAAACGACAGATAATGTGGTGGTTAATGAACTCGACAATTTTTTCTTTTTTTGATTGAAATGAGTGGAATAGCCTCCACCCATTTTGTGTAATATTCGGTCACTGTGATTATCCAACGGTGACGTTGTGAAGAGGTTGGGTGAATCTCACCAATAAGGTCTAAACCCCATTGTGAGAAGGGCCAAAGATCTCGAGCGATCTGGAAGCGGGTGGCTAGGAGTATGTTGAAGGTTGGCATGTTGGTTTACACATAACACAACGCTTAACATATTCGTAGCAGTCGTTATTGAGAGTAGGCCAATAATAACCAAGGCGAAGGATTCGTTTGGCCACGGCAAGGCCGCTAAAATGTCCACCACAAATACCGTCATGGACCTGTTGGATGGTATGAGTGGCCTCCGCGCCAGTTAGACAGCGAAGGAGGATGCCATCAAAGCCACGTTTATAGAGGAGTCCCCCCATGACAACATAACGTGAAACACTTTTAAGAAAAGCACGTTTGCCGTTACTAGTAAGGTCAGGTGGGAGGACAGAGATTGTAAGGTAGTCGTGAAATTGGTGGTACTAGGTATCCTGTGAATTAGTAGACACAATATTTATCATACAAACTACCGGGTTGAATAGGATGGGGCAAAAATTTGTTGGACCACGACGAATAATTCAGAGTCAGTCGCGCGGGAATTTGTGAGGCTAAGCAAGCCATAGTATCCGCAAATTTGTTAGTGGAGCGGGGAATGGTTTGTATAGAATAGTGGGTAAATAAGGCTAGAAGTGAATCCACGTAGTGTTTGTATTTTTGAAGTTCCTCATTTTTGCATTGGTAGACGCCCATAACTTGATTGACTACCAATTGAGAGTCGCCAAAAATGTTGATAGATTTGATACCTAAGTGTAACGCAACTTGGAGACCCAGAACAAGGGCCTCGTATTCCGCTGTATTATTAGTGCAAGGGAAATCAAGTCGAATGAAAGAGGCATAGGTTCAGCGTTGAGAGGAATGAGAACAACGCCGGCTCCTCCGCCGCGCTGGCATTTAGATCCATCGAAGAAGAGGGTCATTGGGTACGACTCCTCCGTGAGGGAAAGAGTAGCGATGAGTTCGTCGGGAAATGTGAAATTGGTAAATTGTTCCCCAGGTAAAGGAGCTTCCGCAAGTTGGTCTGCGATGGTTTGTCCTTTGATTGATTTCTGGTGGACAAACTCAAGGTCGAGGTCGGCGAGAAGCATGAGCCATCTAGCAATGCGTTGGTTCAGATGAGGTTTGGCATACATGTAATGGATGGGGTCTCAGTATTAGTGATGATGAAAGTATTGTGATTTAGAAGGTAGTGTCGGAGTTTGGTGGCCACGAATGATAGGGAAAAAGGCACAATTTTTCTACATGTGTGTACCTAGTCTCATAGTCCACCAAAGTATGACTTATATAATAAACGGCTTGTTCGTGATTCTCGTGAGTCACGATGTGCAAGCATGGCTCCTACAACGTGGTCGGTGGCGGAAAGGTAAAGGTAGAAAGGGCGGTCGCCTTGGGGTGGGATAAGCACGGGTGGCTGCAAAGAGATAGGATTTGAGAGCTTCAAGGCTTGGTGACATTCTTCGCTCCATTGGAATGCAATATCCTTTTTAGGAGGTGATGGAAAGGTTGACACCGATCCGAGAGTTGGGAGATGAAACGTCGGATAGATTGGAGCTTACCTTGTAAACTACGCAATTGTTTGAGATTTTGGGTGGGGGCATTTCTAGGATAGCTTTGACTTTAGATGGATCAACCTCAATGCCACGCAAAGAGACGATAAAGCCAAGAAGTTTTCCCGAAAGAACACCAAAGACACATTTCTTCATTGAAGGTGGACGAATATGTAACAAGCATCAAAAATAATGGTTAAAACATCGAGATGTTCACTACGATGTTTAGACTTGCGAGAAGATCGTCGACATAGTCTTCAAGGATAGTGTGCATAATGTCATGAAAATGTAGGTCATAGCCCACCCGATAGTAGCACCAAAGCATTCTTAAGGCCAAATGGCATGACACGATAACGAAGGTTCCCAAGGAGTTATGAAGGCGTTTTGTGTTGATCGGCGACAGGGGCAACCAAAATTTGGTCAGATCCTGAAAAGCCATCCATGAGAGAGAGCATCTCATGACTGCGCTTAGATCAACAAGTTGGTCAATGCTAGGTAAGGGGAAGTCATCCTTAGGGCAAGCGAGGTTAAGATCCCGAAATCTGCGGCATATCCGAAGTCCCCCTGTCGCTTTAGTGACAGTACGATGTTAGAAATCCATTGAGGATAGTCAATAGAAAGATGAAGGAAACGAGAAAGGAGTCGTTGGAGCTCCTCTTTGACCAAGAGAGTAATGCGTGGATGCATTTTTCTCAATTTCTGTTTGACTGGTTTGGAATCGGGGTTTAGGGTGATGTTATGGACGGCGATGGTAGGATCAATTCCTGGAATGTCAGCATAAGACCATGTGAAAGCTTGGTTGCGAGCACGGAGAAAGGTAGTAAAGGTGGCTTGTTCTGATGTGTTAAGGGATTGTCCAATCTTCACAATGTGAGGATCCTCCTCCGTGTGGATATTGATTTCTATGGTAGATTCGTTCAACGCATAGTTTGGGTTTCAGATGGTAAGGCTCGTTGAATATAAGAATCATCCGCGCCAAGGTAAGTGAGGATGGAGTCGTCATCCTGGCATTCAACAACATTAATCAAAGGTGAATCCTCTTCGATCATGTCTGGATAAAGAAGGGGCAAAGAAGATGGGTCGTCATTATCGCGTTGATAAGTGAGAGGACCTATGAAGATAGCATTTATGAAAAAAAAAAGTTAGGAGGGATGGATTCAGGGTCTATAGATTCTGCGGGTGATGATGGCAAAGTGGGTGATGATGATTTGGTAGGGGCGACGTCTTCTTCTTCCAGGATACAGCTGACAGGAGGTGTCTCCTGTGTAGGTGTTTCGGGAAAACCGAGACCACTGCGATCATTATGTTTATGGGTAGTCACGGGAATGAGTGTATGTCGGCCTTGTTCGTAAAGGCCAAAACCAAAGCCTTCCACGCACAAATGCAGTCAAGAAGGTGAGGGAAGCGACGATTTGTCAAGTATTGAAAATCGGATTGGAAAGGAACCACACCAAGAGGAGGTTCAGGGGTAATGGAGGATGCGTCAACACCCCCATACGTTAGGTTAGTGCGGCAATGGGGTGGTCCGTAAGAGATTATCTCCCCCACGCGACGGTCGTAGGTGGGATGTGCATGTAATTGTCCATACTCCTGCGGGGTAGGGAAAGAACTAACATTATATAGGCGGTACTCCCCGGCGTAAGGCAATCGAAAAACATCTACTAAGGGGTCGGAGGTGGAATGTTAGCTGCTTTGGAAGGGAAGTGGTTTTTGCGATGGTGGTTTCATCAATCAAGGCGTAGGCGCGGTTGAGGTGGATGGTTGAGGTACATTTGAGGAGGATGGTTGGGTTGAATGTATGGGTGTCTTGATTGGTATAAGCACATCGTTAGGGCGGTATAACATATTGCAGGTTTTAAAGGGGGGAGGGTCAGCTTTTACGGTGTAAGACTTCCCCTCGTACTCAAATTTTATGCATCTATGTAATGTTGAGGGAACGCATCCCATGGCTCGGATCCAAGGACGACCCAGCAATATATTATATTGGAACTCTCCCTCAAGGACATAGAAGAGTTCGGGTAAAGTACGTGGTCCTACGTGAATGTTGAGGATCACGGTGCCTAAGGTAGAAGTAATAGCGTCATTGAATGACCGCAACAGATGGGGTCAGCACACACACATGCAACTAGAAGGGATGTTCATCCGCTGGAAGGCTTTTGAAGAGATGATGTTTAGGCTAGCGCCCGTCAATCATAACCCGACGTACTCGAATGTCCCGGACGTAGCGGAGATGAAAAGGGCAGTGGTCGTGGTCTTCTCGTACCAAAGTCGACAATTTCATCTTGAGAAACCGATCGGCAGCAGAACTTGTTGTATGAGAGACGTATGGTTGGGGCAAAGGTTGTTTGGTGAGAGAAGCAACGTGATTGGGTGTTAGAATGGAGGCGACAGAAAGGTTTCATTAGGTAAAACCTCTATCCTTGAAGGATCTCAACGAGAGCTTGTCGATGAGATTCGAAGTCTCAATGAGATCATACGAAGTCATTTTTACGGGTGATTGGTGAAGCTATTTAATCATATTTCGGTGGGCAATGCCATTAGAGACGGATATAGGCGGGTCCACGAATGACCACTTTAGGTGGTGGTGCAATCGTGGATGTTTGACGGAGAAAGAGATGCCGCAGTGTGTTTTCTTTTGCTTTCCCATTGTTTTTCCGCCTCGAGTAGCGACACTAATCATATTAATCTCGTAGACCTGAGATGAGGAAGATGGTTGGGATAACTCATGGTCTTCAAGAGGTGGGGTTGTAATAATGACAGATCTTGGTGAGGCGGGATGATGATGGTATAGGAGAGGGAATGGAAACTAAAGGTCTCTCCCTTCGTAAGTTGTCTTTCTTAATCTTTCTATCCGGGAGAGGTGACTGGCGAAGGATGGTTTTTAGAGCTTTGCATCCCTCCACATCATGTCCTGGTGTGTGGTGATAAGTGCAGATTTTAGACTCATCGTAACCCATAGGTCGGGGCTTAGACGGGTCATAAGGTCTAAGTGGAGGTAGGGAAATGGTCGCATTCTCCACCAACATAGTAAGGATTTTGGCGTAAGATCCTTTGAGTGGGTCAAAATCAGGAGAGGATGAGGGTATTGATTGCATGGGTTTTGGTAATGTTTGGGCGTGGTTAGTTCGTATGGGTGGTGGTTTAGCCGAGGGGTGTTGATACATGGTTTTTACTAAACGTGATTTCTTTGGCGCAGAAGCTATGTTGGATGATGAGGCCGCAGATGACGTGGTATCAGAAAACAACCACGGGGAAATAGGAGTGACTGAAAACAAATCTTTTGATGATGGAATTTGTTTAGGGTTGATAGGTGGACGAGATACGCTGTGACGGTGTTGCTATACCACCCGAATTTCTGTATAGGTGCGGAAGGCGTAGGTTGTTCTGAAGAAAACGCAGGAGGTATGATATATTGATGTAAGGTAGAGGGATGGGGTCCCAATATGGAAGGTAGGTATGACGATGATGGTTTTGATTGTGATAGGGGCACGGATTGAGTTTGTCTCCTAGGTGGCGGAGCAGATTTATTTTTGGATAGATCGAGTCGCTTAGGTGGGTGCGTTAGACTGGGCATTGGTGAGGTCCCAAGTGTAGGGGAAGATCTGGTTAAGTTGATAGAAGTGGACGGGGCATTTGGTAGAGGTGAGGGGGGTGAAGGTGAGAACAGGGGCATTTTAAGCTTTTGTAAGCACTTCGGGTATATGGTGGAGACATCAGGATCAGTCATTTGCATTTGAGTAGAAAAAGGGGTACTCAAACGTTCCCATAGGGCCTGTCTATCTTCTGTGGAATGACAGTCTCAAGGTGTGATTTGTAATTTTTGTACGGAAGAAAGGTGGGTTGTAATTCCAAGTCCACTGCGGGTGTGACACAGAGGTAGATGAGGCACTTGTATCAATAGATGTTAAGAGGTCAACCGGTCATTGAAAAGATTTAGGCGATGAGGGACTAATAGGTAGGAGGGCGTGTTCGAGGGATCACACGTTTAAAGAATGTGGTGATGTTGGTAGGGGCATTAGGATTATCGAGGGTTATATCCCCTGCGTCACAACCATTTCCCCGTGACTATGTTTTTCAACATCTTGCAGCTTTTCATGACTATGTCCTTTTACGCGGTGAAAGTTACAAAAGTCATTTTCTTTGTACTAGGAAGGTATTGCGCATGGGTGGAGTCAAACCCGTGAGTGAGGTTTAACAAGGGGCAAGGTGATAGCCCCAGCTTTGAGCAATTTCTCCAGTGATGACGCTATAAGTTTCTCCCAAGGGAGTGTAATTGGTGGGCTCGGCTTTGTACTTATAAGTGGTTTTCATGGAGTATTGACGGTGTTTGAGATTTGACCATTACCGCGTGGGCAGCTCCTTTTGATTTAGAAGAAGTGGACGCATGAGGAGTGGTGGTGTTGGGCTTGTTGGTAGAATCAGGAGTTCGGAAATTGGGGTTTTTGTTACGCAACCGCAATTTCTCTTCTTCTAAGGCTCGAATTTCAAGTTTCCGAGCCATGGTAAAGGCCTCGTCGAATGTGCGGAAAGTTTGAATTTGGAGGGTAGGGGAGATGTGCTTAGCGCAGGCCCGCGTAAATAGTTCAATGAGTTCGGTTTGAGGCAAGGCATACGTAAGTTGGTTGATAAGGCCCCGCCATCGTCCAATGAAATCTGCGATAGATTCATCTTCAAATTGTCGGATGGCATAGAGGTCAGTGATAGATACTTTCTTGGCAATGTTAATGGAGAAATGATCCAAGAAAGATTGGGCTAGTTGGTTAAAAGAGAAGATCGAATGCTGGGTTAAAGCACTGTACCACTCCAAGGCGGGTCCTGATAAGGACATGGGGAAGGTGCGGAGTAACAAGGCGTCATCATGGGCAATCAAATAACAAGCATGTCTAAATGATCGCAAGTGTTGTTGAGGATCCTCTTTACTGTTAAAACGAGTAAACTTTGGCAACTCCCATTGAGGAGGATATGAATGAAGGGGGACAGAAGGGTGAATGGGCTCCCGACAAACTTGCTCGTATGTCAAGGCGCTACGACTTCCTGAAACGGAAGCCTCCAGGTTTTGCATTTTGTCCATCATTTGTTTGATGAAATCTGTGGTTGGATGAGATGATGGTGCCACAGAATAGGGATGTCCCATATAAGGTGTTGAGGTTACTGGATACGTGTATGGGAATGAAAAGGTAGGCGGAGCTTGAGAAGGAAAGCTCGTGTGAATAGGTGGCAGAGAGTAAGTCATGAATGGAGTGGTCTGAAAGAGAGATGAGATAGGGGCAGTTGGTGGTAACGATACGTGGGGTCCAAGGTTAACCAAAGGAAAGCTAATCGGGGTCGTATGAACCTCTGAAGCTGTCGGATTGGGAGACGGGGCTAGAGATGCAGGAAGTAAGGCATTGTTATCAGGAGGAGTGGGAGCTAAATGAGCAGCTATACTAATAGGCATGCCAATAAGGAGCTGACCATCAGGCGTACGGTCGGGGGCATGAGACAAATAGTATTGCATGACAAATACTGGGATTAGCATCCGTAAATTTGGCAAAGTCCTTGTCTCCTACAGAATTTGGGGATCTCACCGGTGTCCGTAGGGTTCCCTATAGAATGTGAAGGGGGTGATTCGGTAAAGACACAGAGCAGGCATGTGAAACCATGGCGGCGGCTTGCTTCCGAGTGATGACAACCATAGACAAGAACACACAGGAAAGTTTTAATCTATCAAGAACAAAAACAACCTCAGAATGATGAATTTGGCAAGTTGCTGGTTTGTCAGGGGCTGATGAAGACAGTAACCGATATCGGTTTAGTAACCGGTGTCGGTCACAGAGAAAACGACGTCGGTCCCTTAACCGATGCCGGTGTCAAAAGTCTAGGATAAGAAGATATAAAAGGTTGCTAATTTGATTTTTAGCAACGTTGAGTATATTTATCAACTTATTGATCACAGAAGACAAAGTATGACAGAGAAAATAGAATTTGAAAACAAGCAAGAGGCACACGCAAATCTAGAGATTAATCCTAGGGTTAATTTTAGTTATCGTGGGCTTATGCCTTTAGACGTAAGATGATGTCAGAATCCTAAACAACAAGACCTAGGGGAAATGTCAAGTTTGTTTTGGCTTATAAGGTTACCTCAATCAGGTGGAGGAATACCGCGGAAAAGGGGGGATGTTTGAGCTGTTGTGTTAATTGTGAAGTGATTCGGTATGTGTTGTGCAGTGAAACTAAGGTTAATTTCCTGTCAATACCATGGATATCACCCCACGTGTACGACCTGTTACTTAATCTATGTTCACTAGAATTGAAGAACAACAAGCAGGAATGCAATGCACGTGTTTTAAACCCAAATCGAAAATTATATTCGATGAAGCAAGAGAGATGACTTTCACTAATGCGAAACTAGGAAAGCAAGACAAATTCTTTACGAAATATATAACAAAAGCAAGAATGACAAGAATATGCTTCCTAAAATGAAAATAAGCAAGAGAAAGAAACCCAAAATGGGTCCCACCGGTAAAAGCAAAAATGTTTCGCTCGGAATGTTTCACTTCTAGAATAGAGTTGCTTCTATCCTTTCATTCCTTTTAGAAATGATGAGGTTAAGGTTAGGAGGAATACCCGTTGAATGTCGAGATGGTGTGCACGCACTACCGTAGAGAAAGATCAGCCGATCATGGAGACTCCTTTTGTCTTGGAAGGACTACCTGCAAATAAGAACACAAGACCACAAGATTTTGATTAAACAATAAATGAGGAAACCGCTTTGGGCCCAGAAATATAAAACTTCCTTTCGAAGGTGGTCGGTTCCTCGCTAATATGAATTAACACAAAAGACTGCAAAATATCAATTAAATTATTTCGTTAAACTGGGTAGGGGGAAAGACTGGTTTTCTAGTTTTGATCGGAGGAACCGATGCTGCCGTTAATCGATAACCGATGGCGATTCTCGATAACCGATACCGGTGGGTTCTACGATCTTCTTGTAGCTATGGTGTTTGTAATGGCTGGTTTTTGGATGGTATTAGGAAATGGGATGATTAGAAGCAAAAGAATGACAGTTAGATGCAATGGCACGTTGGGTAGTGGATTCAGAAACGGATTTAGGAGGACTGAGATTCAAGAAGCATAAGAAATGTTATAACAAAGGACATGCAAGATGTGACTTACTCGGGGTTTTGACCAAGATGCAAGTTGATCTCCTTGGTCAGTAAACACTTCTGGTTTCTTTACTCGTCTCTCTTTCTCCGTCAAGTGAAGATCTGGACTCTGCCCTCGCCGCAATGCTCTCTGTTGATCCGAAAATCCTTTGGCTGATCTCCAAAATGAAATTCTGATCCGTTGTTTTGGTTTGGGGAGCCCATTTACAGGGAACCGATGGCGGTTGCGTAACCGACGGCGGTTGAGTAGAACCGCATCGGTAAGGAAAAAGTAGGCTATTTTTAGTAAAATAGCCCACCTTCCCGCTTTTCTCCCGAGAGATTAGTTGCATGGCTTGGTCAAATTGCTAGAAGGTCGGCTTTGGGTGCGAGTAAGGAGACATTAGTTATGGATGTGAGTCTAGACCAAGTCATGGGTCTTAATTAGGTTAGTTTAGGTTAGGGCTAGGTCATGATGAGGTGGCAAAGTGAGGTGGCGGGTAAGGTGATGTGGATTTATCAATTACAAGGTAATTAATAAATAATTGTGTAAAGTTTAGGTAATGAGGTTAGGTTGCGAAATGGGATGCGGGTCACAAGGGGTCGTAAGACATGAATTTGTGTCTACAAAGGACATGGTTTTGTAAGTTTGTGAAGAACGAGGGGACATTTACATTTGGATAGATGAGGTCAAAGGTGCAGATCTCGAAATGGAAGGAAGAGATTGGTTTGGTTTGGGAAGGATGTATCCTTCCTTAATGAAGTCATGAAAAATGGATTGAAATGCTCTGCAATGTCTAATATCATGTCCAGGGGTACGATGATATGTGAAAACAAGGATGGAATTAAACCATGATGGCTTCTTGTTACTAGGGTCAAAGGCCCTAATAGGTGGAAGTGTGATTTCCAAAATTTGTAACAAGTGTGATTACTGAAATTTAACATGATTAAAACAAAGTGCTAGGAGGTGATTTGTTTATGCAATCTTTGCTCTTTGGAGAAAAAGTAGATGTGTGAGATAATTTAGATGTTGAGGAAAAAGTTTGAGCATGTTTATGTCTTGATGGCCGGAATTCAATTGTGGTTTTCATAGTGTTGGATGATTTTAGTTTTAGTTGAAGGGGTGCATGGTTGGATTGATTAGAGGAAGGAATATTAATTTCTTGTATAAGGGATTTTTGAGGTAATATTTGAGAGGTTGTGTCCTTAGGAGGAATGATAATAATTTCCACTAGAGAATCCGGAGGTGGTACTGATATAGGCATAGGAGGGAATATTTGTTCATTGGAATCTAAGGAAGGTGGACATTGATTTGGTTGACCGATGAGGTAGAAGGATCATTTGAAGTTGAAGTAATTTGAAGTTCTTTCAAAGGATTTTCAAATGATGTAGGAGGGGAGGATGATGTGGATGTGGTCTCAATGACTGATGTAGTAGGTGTAGGAACTGGGATTGGGTCTATGGTTGGTATTATGGGTAAAGATGGAATAGATGTGGATGATGGAGTGGATGAGGTATATTCAGGTGTGGAATCAATGGTGGATGTGGGTATGGGTTTTGAAAGAGGTGCTATATATAATATTAATTGAATAAGAATCAAACTCGTGTGGTGTGGAAGGAATAAATGGATTTTCCGATGGTGGATTTGGGAAGATTTGTTCAAATATATCCATGAGTCGAGATCAAGGGGTTGGGAGTTTGTGAAATGTTTGGGAGTAGGGATATAATAAGATAAATGAGATTTTTTAGGTACATAAAGTGGGGTAAATGAAGCAGGTGTAGCATTGGCATAAGGTGACGGGGATAGAGTAAGAATCTATGGTTGAGAACTAGATTTATGGTGAAAGTATGTGTAAAGGGGGGTGCTAGCTGTTTGAGGAGTATCAGTAATTGATGTGATAGGCATGGAGGTTGTAGTTATGGTTGGTGTGTGTGTAAGATAGGTATAAGAGTGTCTTGGTTGTACAACACAAGGAGTGGATAGATAAGGATTTGAGGAATCTTGGTATGTTAAAGCTGGAGGAGATGTTTGATAGGATTCTTGAGGTTGGATTAACATATTTGATTGTTGGTACATACAAGAAGTGTGAATGTTGGTAAATTGTGGTGATTGGTATTGTTGGTGAGAAAATTTGTCTTGTGGAAAAATTAGTGGGTTTGAAGCCAACACTATGGGAATATAAGTATGTGTATGCATAAATGGTGAATTTCAATGGTGGCCTTTCGACCGAAGATCTAACAGGGGCACTCCAATCGACCTTGTGGAAAAGCTAGCAATGTATCACTATAAAGAAAATTTTTCTTGAAATGGGAAGGGGAGTGGAAATGGAGGCAGGAGAAATCTAATATTGTGAGTAGAATATTAGATGCCCATACACATTAATTAGAAATTTCATTTACATGCATTTATAGTTAGAAGAAAAACAAATCCACAGAGAAGCTACAAGACCGAATAAAATTCATTGGTCGCAAGGTACCAATCAATCCCTCAATCAAAAAGGTGAAAATTCCTTCTTTTATTATTGAAGCTAAAGAAAATTTTGTACAGAGCTTTGAGAATAGAGGAAATTCTAAGGAGAAGGGAAAATAGAAGAAGTATGACATTTTTGTCTTTTCCAGGTATAGAGCACTCTGGTCCTCTTTGAAATCAACCGTCTCCCCATGGAATGGATATGAGGAGCCATTCTATCCTTTTTCAAAATAGTTACAACTTTACAAATCATTTATGCCTCTTCAAATTCCTCTATTGCAAAGAAAACGCTCATGGCGGGTTAAAAACTAGATCTTGCAACGCAAACATTACATTTGATTTTCCAGTTTGAATATAGACCATTTGATTTTCTCTTATAACTTTGAAATCAGGTTGTCCATGTGGTAGGAAGAGATTGGAGTGGGTACAGGGGAAAGCCCTTTGCATTTTGCAATTTTTTAGAGATTTGGAAATTTTGAACAAATTGGCCCAGCCTCGCTTCGACTTTTCAACTTAGGCACGTGGCACGTTTTCATTGGAAATGGGGTCGTGGCCCTTTTCTCAACATTTTAACCTTTTTTGGAAAAAGGCTCAAAACTCAAATTCCTCCACCGACCCGCTGCTCTAATTGAACTCTTGACACGTGGCACCCTCTGATTGGAAATGGGGTCGCGGCTCTTTTCTCAACATTTTAACCTTTTTTTGAAAAAGGCTCAAAACTCAAACTCCTCCACCAACCCGCTACTCCAATTTGGCTTTGACACATGGCACCCTCTAATTTTTTACAGGCTTTAGTGAAGCAACTAACCTTTATACTTTTTAACCTTTTTAACAAGAGGCTAAAAACTTTGAAGTCTTCTGTCGGCCCGCCTTCGTGCTTTTGGATCTTTGCCCTGCTCGGCTTTCCGAGGTCAAAGGGGAAAATTGCATTTTTTTCCAAAAGTGACAAAGTGTTAAGTTCACAAAAATATTTTTCCTCCTCATCCAATAGGATCTATCCATGTACCTACCTTCGTTGGGGCCTAAAATTGATGGGGAAAAGACACCGTCATCTCGAATGTGGAAAATACAAAGAGGAAGAGAACTTCATCATTTTGAGTCCAATTTTTTAATTTCCTTCACGAGATGGTGGCATGGAGGCAAAAAAATGATTTGAAAACCTAGGACATAGAACAAGCAAACAATTTTGATAAAAAAGAGATTGTAAAGAGGATATTACATGCACATGTAACTGGAGATGGAGGATTTCTCAAAACAAGCAAAACAAAGATTTAAACAAAGACTAGGGCACAAATTTTGATAACTTCATGAACCTATAACTTGTCTTAGACACCAAAAAGGGCATGAGCTCAAAAAATTTAATTTGGCTATGAAAATGCAGAGCAATTTTTGGGAGACAACATCTCGGCTCTAGTTTTGGGACATTGCGTGAACTAGGTATGGCTAGGGCACGTTATGAGGATCCAGGATCTCAAGTTTCAAAACATATCATGTTGACTAGTGCCTTATCCATTAGGCCATGCAGAGTCATATACAATTCTGAGAAAGAATGGAAGAAGGAGGGAACACACAAACCAAACCACACCCAACAAAAACCAAACAAAACTAAACCAAAACCACACAAATGCAAAAGGGAAAACGCACCTATGGTAGAAAATCCTTCACCGATGGTACAATTTTAAGTACTACCCACTTCGAAGAAACTCCAATAGAGTTCCATCCAAGTATGAAAGGAGAAAAACATTCTCACCACAAGCTCCATGAGTTTGGAATGGACCTAGCCAAAATGAATCAAACTTTCCACGGATGCCCTTTGGTTTTCTTCTTTTGTCCTATAGCAGACAAAATCTCCAACTTTGAAATTCCTTGCTTTGGTCTTCTTGTCAAAAAAAATCTTCACTTTCAACTGATGCTCCTTAATTCTATCCACCACTTGGCATTTGCTTTCTTCCAGCTTCTCCAAGAAGAGGATCCTCTTGTCAATGGAGTCTTTGTATTGACCATCTTCTATTTCTTGCAAAGAACTTGAGAGCTGGCATCTCAATTGTGAGGGGAATCTCTACCTCAACTCCATACAACATTTGGAAAGGTGACATACCTATTTCCTTCTTAGGAGTGATCCTATTGGCCCACAATGCATCATATAACTTATTGTGCCAATTCCTTTGATTCTCATCTACCAGCTTATGAACAATGGTCACAATGTTCTTGTTTCTTGACTTAGCTTTCCCATTTCCCTTTGGCTAGTATTCGAAGAGTGAGATTGGGAGATTCCAAAGCCATAACAAAACTCTTTGATCTCCTTAGAAGAGAAATAGGTGGAATTGTCTAAAACAATTTTATGTGGTATTCCAAAATGAACAATGATATTCTCCTTGATGAAGTTGTAGACTATTTCAGAGCTAGCTTACTTGGTTGGGATGGCTTCCACCCATTTAGTGAAGTAATCAGTTGTAGTGAGTACATAAGTATGCCCTACACTAGAATGAGGATTCAAAACACCAATAAAATCTATCCCCATTGCTTGAATGGTTCTTCAATCACCATAGGATTGAGTGGTAATGCAGCTAGTTGTGGCTTTCCAAAAATTATTAGCATGCTTTGCATTTGGAAACCCAATCCTAAGTGTATGAAAAGATGGAGGGCCAATAATATCTCCCCTCGAGGATCTTATGTGCAGTGACCATTGTTGAGAAATTTCCACCACAAGCTTGATCATGATATGCCCTGAGCAACTTTTCTTGTTGCTCCTTATCTACACACCTAAGGAAACAACCATCTAGGCCTCTCTTGTAAAGTGCATGATTCTAGATCACAAAATTGGTTGCCTTTAGCTTGAGTGTCCTTATTTTTTTGTAATCAAGATGAGGAGGGAATTCTCCATAAGTGAGGTAGTAAGCAATGTCAACATACCACTCATCAGTAGTGGTGACAAAGAGTGCCTGTGGACTGTCTTTTGAACAAGTTGAGAAAACACCATCTTTTTCTCCCTGTTGAGCCTTGAGAGCTTCATCTTCAGCAATCATCTTGCACAAACCATTTCCTCTTACCAAATTAGAGGGTCTAATCTCCAAGTCATACTCTTGGGTCTTTGCAATCCAACTTCCTCTCTTAGCCCCAGGATCTTGTTGAGTCAAAATGGACTTGATTGCACTTCCAGGGACCATCACCACTGTATGGGAATTGAGAATGTAGAATTTGAAACTTTTAATAGCTTTGACCACTGCATAGGCATGTTTCTCCAATTGGTTGTACTTTAGCTCATGATTTTTCAAAGGATAGCTCATGAAAGCAATGGGTGCTTCCAAACCTTCATCATTTTTCTAAATAAGGACAACAGAGAGTGTATGTTTTGATGCATAATAATACATGATGAAATCCTTGTTGAAATTTGGAGATACAAGAGTTGGAGCTTTGGCAATGGATTTCTTGATCTCCTCAAATGTTTTTTTCCTTCATTATTCCACTTGAAACCTGCTTGAGGCTTCATCATGGAAGTTATGTGCTTAGTCATTCAAAAAATTAGGCACAAAATGATGAAGGAAGTTTACCTTTCCAAAGAATGAATGAAATCCCTTCTTCACGTTGGTAAGGATAGTTCTTGGATAGATCTAATCCTCTCAGGATTAATGTGTTCTCTATGTTTGTTCATAATATGTCCCAACAACTTACCTTCTCGTGACTCAAAAATTCACTTCATTGGATTTAGAGAAATGCCATGTTTCTTACGCCTTGCAATGACTTGCTCCAAATGACGATATGATCTCCCTCCTTTTGAAAAAACTGTGAGATCATCAAGGTAAATGAAAATGCAATGTTTCAAATCTTTGAAGACCAAGTCCATTTCTTTCTTGAAAGTGTCTCAAGAATTGATCAAGCCAAAAGACATTCTATTGTAGGCAAAAGTACCCCAAGGTGTTGTGAAGGTTGTTTTTCTATAATCCTCTTCTACCCCTTTGATTTGGTTATACCCCGAGAATCCATCAAGCAAAGAGAGTATTTCAGATCCAAAGTGACTACTTACAAAATATGATACATGATTGGAAGAGGGTAGTTGTCCTTAAGAAATGCTTGATTTAGATTTAGAAAGTCTACACAAATCCTTATTTCCCCATTCTTCTTGATTATCGGCACAATGTTAGCCACCCATGTTGTATGGTGGATGGGGAAGATGATTATAACATTGAGAATATTTTTCACCTCTTCTTTGATAACATTGGAAATATTTGGATTGTAGGGCCTTTGTTTTTTCCTGAAGGGCTTAGCTCCTTGCTTCAAAGGAATGGAGTGATGCATTTCCTTTGGCTGAAAAGATTTGAGTTCATCATAGGAATAGGCCAGACATCTGAGTACTTTTTAGCAGAGCAACAAACTTTCTCTTCTCTTTTGGTGAGTAACATTTACCAATGTTAACCATCCTTGGATTCTCTGAAGTGCCAATGTTTTCTTGATAAAAATTAGATGGACACCGAGAAGACTATTTTTCTTTCTCTTGGATGAACCTGTCATGCTTGTCAAAGAGGTATTCCAAAGAAACTAGGCCTTTGGGGATTTTGTTTCCTTTTAGTTTGATTGCTCCCTCTTCATCAATTCCCTCAATTCCTTCCTTCTCTTCTTTGGGGACCGATTCACGCAGTGTGGTTTTTCACTTCCTTCAAAGGAAATATTATTGAAGTTATCCCTTTGTTATAAGAAGGCTAGGATCCGATTGTCATCAATGAAGACCTACCGCTGATTTGTAGTTTCTGGTACATTGGGTCCGAACACCATCTCAATGGTCACTTTATCCTTTCCAAAATAAGGATGAGGTGTCACTAAAGAAGCTAACATTGCTAGAGAATAATCCTTTTCATTCTGATCCCTAGGGATAGCTTCAATGAAAAATCCATCAAAGGATTCAATGCAGTCCCACATTTTGTTTCTATAGTGCCTGAGTCTGGTATTTTTCACCTGATATTGTTGGCGGACCTACTTTACCACAACCTCTGCATCACCTTTACATCTCAACTTCTTGATTCCCATGTCCTCTACTATATTCATGCCTAAGATTAATGCTTCATACTGTTGTATTATTTTTATTGTCAAATTACAGCTTGTAGGCAAAAGGATATACCTCATTGGAGGGAGAGTATAATACTACACTAGCTCTTGAACCTACTCTAGAATGACTGCCATCAAACTCCATTGTCCAGATTTGGTCTTCTTCTTCCTCCATGAGAAGTGGCAATTCCTCTTCCTTCTATGATGTAAGGAGGTAATTTCCAAGCCCACAATCTTGAAAAAGGATATTAGCTCTTGGATCATCATACTTCCTTACTGTGAACTTCATTTTTCTGACTGGTAGTAGCTTCTTCATTTCTCCTTTCACTGGGATAGTTGCAGATGACCAATCCATTTTTATTTCTCCACCTAGATCTCTGCAAAAACTTCTACTCAACAACATACCAAAAGATGTTGGGATGTCTGCCACCAAAATGGTCAGGAGTATCTTCTTTTCGGGTAATCACTAGTGCAACCCGAGCAACCTTAATCCTTTTACCAATAGGACTTGTTTAGATTCCATTGAGTAAAGCATGTGCCATTTACCTGGTCAAAGTGAGGCCAAGAGAATTTACAAATTTTGTTGGCATCATTATATTATCTGAGGCTCCGAATCTATAATTTAATTGTTCATCTTAAAGCCTTTGATGAGAAGTGACAGTAAAAAGGCTCAACTTTGTCGGTGGTGAAGGCACCGAGGATAGCATGTTTTGAGAAGATGGTGTGGATGGTGTGGGAAGAAAGCCTTTATAATTAGAAATTGGGGAGGTAGAGTTACCACCTAGGACTCGCCTTGATGAGTATGTCAAATTGGGTAGGATGTGTTTGTAGGTATTCAATTTTAGAGAGCTGGACTTTGGTTTTGCTAGCATGCTGCTCTACAAAGTAAAATGGAGTTATGGTATATGAGGAAGAGGTTCTAGTAGTGGGTGAGGACTTAAATGGAAGAGGCGTCGATAATTTTGGTGTTGGGTTATCCTTTTCAAATGTAGCAATTGGCTTGGAAGGAGATGGGTGTGTAGCCTTTGATTGAAATTTATATGTTCTTGCAGAACCAACATTTAGAAGAGGATTTTTCTTAACAAATTTTGAGTTGGGAGAAGAATTTGATAACTTACTTGAAACAACAAAGTGATCCTCAAAAATAGTGAATCTAATTTCTCTTTAGCTGATTCCATGGAAGGTTGTAATGGTGATCCCCTGCCGATGATCTTGTTTAGTGGAGGCTTTAGAGATCTATCTTCTTTGTTCTTCCTATTCTCGATTGCAATTGTTGAGGCTGAAACACCATTATTGGATTGTGCATGAGTGAAAACATCACATGAAAAAAATTGGAGATTTTTCATCACCTTCCTCCTCATCATCAACATATTCAATTAGGCCATTCTCGCATGCCAACCTCTTCAATTTCAAGATAGTTTTCATAGTCATCCATGATTTGTTCTTCGCCTTCCTCAATGTATGCTCCTTCTTCCGATTCCCTAGTGTCACAAATGGCATTGACAGTGGTGCTACAAGAACAATACTATGAGGAGGTGGAGTAATTCTTGGTCTATCAAGAGGATTTGGTGTCCTTGGAACATTCCTCATTGTGATTTTTGACATCTACTTCTTCAAGGAAACTAGGTCATTTTCCATTTTTTGGAACATTGGATTAGTGGTGACAAATTTGAACTTTGAACTTTTTCTTCCCATTTGGTCCTTTCACTTTGCCGAAATAATTAGATCGTCATCGCTGTCAATTGCAAAGTCCCGATCTTCCCTCAATGTTCTTGGTTGGGCTCTTCCGAGGAAGAAACCAACTTCGATGGTAAAGCTTTGATGGAAATCCTTTTCAAGTTGTTTTCGGAGGTACCACATCTTCTCTGGATCCTTATTTTCAACCTATCATACCTTGTTACAAAATCTTTGATTAATTCGAGGTATCCTTCTTCATCCGAACCAATTGGACCGAAAATCCTCACAATCTTCTTTGCTCTTGAACCTATGTTCAAATGCACTTCTTATATCTTCCTAACATGTGACAAATCTTGGGGGCAGCATGTAGAACCATTCAACAGGTTTTTCTTGGAGTGACTCCACAAAGAGCCTAACTGAAACATCTTCATTTTCGGCTCCCAACACTCCACAAGTAGTAATGAATGCTGCTACATGTTCTTAAAGGATTTGAGAACCATCCCCTTTAAATTTTGGGAAGTTATTTCTTGAGCCTCTTGGGAGCTCATGAAGTGGTTGTGGAAGAGCAAGTGGACCATTATTTCTTCCCCATGGCATGTTAGGCTTGTGTACTTCATTCTCATGATCACCCATTCTATTCCTGTTTCTATCCTCCAATCTTGCCAAGGCTACTTCTACTACTACTCTTTCTTCTGCTTCAATTAGGAGTCTACTACTTCTACTAAAGCTAGAAATGTCTCACTAGAGAAGAAACTTTATATTGGAAAGGGAAGGGGAGTGGAAATAGAGGTAGGAGAAAACTAAGGTTGTGAGTAGAATGTCGATGCCCACACACATTAACACACATTAATTAGAAATTTCATTTACATGCATTTATAGTTAGAAGAAAAACAAAGCCGTGGAGAAGCTACAAGACTAAATAAAATTCATTCACCACAACGTACCAATCAACCCCTCAATCAAAAAGGAAACAATTCCTTCTTTTATAATGAAGCTAAAGAAAAGTTTGTACAGAGCTTTGGGAATAGAGGAAATTCTAAGGAGAAGGGAAAATAGAAGTATGTAGTTTTTGGTCATTTCTAGTACAGAGCACTCGGTCCTCTTTGAAATCAATCACCTCCTGTGGAATGGCTCAGAGGAGCCTTTATATTATTTTCCAAAATGATTATAGCTTTACAAATCATTTATGCCTCTTCAAATTCCTCTATTGCGAAGAAAACACTCATGGCGGGTTAAAAACCAGATCTTACAATGCGAATGTTACATTTGATTTGCCAGTTTGAATATAGACCATTTGATTTTCTCTTATAACTTTGAAATTGGGCCATCCATGTGGTAGAAAGAGATTAGAGTAGGTACGGGGGAAAGCCCTTTGTGTTTTGTGACTTTTTAGAGATTTGGTAATTTAGAACAAATAGGCCCCACCTGCTTTCGAATTTTCAACTTAGGCACGTGGCACATTTTCATTGAAATGGGGTCACGACCCTTTTCTCAACATTTTAACCTTTTTTGGAAAAAGGCTCAAAAACTCAAATTCCTCTGTCAACCCACTTTTCCGATTGAACTCTTGACACGTGGCACCCTCTGATTGGAAATGGGGTTGCAGCTCTTTTCTCAACATTTTAACCTTTTTTGGAAAAAGGCTCAAAAAATCAAATTCCTCCGCCGACCTAATGCTCTGATTTGGCTTCAACATGTGGCACCCTCTCGATTTGTTACAGCTTTGAGGAAGTAGCTAACCTTTATAATTTTTTAACCTTTTTAACAAGAGGCTAAAAACTTTGAATTCTTCCGTCGTCCCGCCTTCGCGCTTTTGGATCTTCACCGGTTCAACTTTCTCAGGGCCATAAAGCGGGAAAATTTACATTTTTTCCAAAAGTGAAAGAAGTGTTAAGTTCACCAAAAATCCCATTCCTCCTCATCCAATAGGATCTATCCATGTACCTACCTTCATTGGGGCCTAAAAATTGATGGGGAAAAGACACCCGTCATCTCGACTATGGAAAATACATGAGGAAGAGAACTTCATCATTTTGAGTCCAATTTTTTAATTTCCTTCATGATCCGGTGGCATGGAGAAAAATAATGATTTGAGGACCCGTGCCATAGAACATGTAAACAATTTTGATAAAAAAAAGAGATTGTAAAGAGGATATTATGTGCAGAATCGAGATGGAGGATTTCTAAAAATGAGCAAAATAGAGATTTAAACAACACTAGGGCACAAATTTTTCTAACTTCATGAACCTCTAACTTGTCTTAGACACCAATGAAGGTTATGAGCTCAAAAAAATTTGAATTTGGCTGTGAAAACACATAGCCGCTTTTCGGGAGACAAGTATATAAAATATTTGTTTAGGGTGAAGTTTTGTGCCATTTGAAATGCATAAGTTAAGAAAAAAATTCTATTTGTGTTTGTTTATGCTTTGATGAAGAACATGTGTGATAAGAAAAAGAAAATGGTTGTAAGAGGACCAAGAAGAAGGTAAACTATGTTTGGTTTTCGGTAACTTGTGGTTGAGAAATGTCAAAAATGGTTTCCTTTTGATTGATCAAATTCCAATCAAAGGAACCAGTGAAAGGAATGTTTCAGTGTGTTGATTAATTTGTGAGGTTTCAGGAAGTGTGTGGTAAAATGTGTGATGTAGAGAGTTAAACCCCTATTTAAGCTATGTGAGTAGGCAGGATGCATGAGGTTTGTTTTAGACCAAATTTTAAGTATGAAGTTTGATGCAGAAAATCACCCAGGAAATGGAAATTACAATGCAAAAAGGAGAAAATATGGAAAAATGAGGAATACCTGGAGAACGCTTTCCCCGTTATTTTATTGTACTTGATAATGTCATATTCGAAAGCGATGGTCGCAGCCAGGAATGTCTGGTTACCCTAAAATTACACCATGCATAACTCCATAAGAGGTCGAAAAAAGGGATTTGTGGCGTGTTTATGTTTTAATAATTGGCTTTGACAATGTAATGTTGTGGTCGCAATGTTGTGGAATTCACCAAAAGCAAATAAGACAATTAGTGGACGTGGTCAACAAAATAAGAAAAAAAATTTTGAAGTCCTGACGTTGTTATGTGTTAAAACAAATCTTAGTTACATAAATAATAAAAAATAATTATCCTACCTATGAATTTTAATTAATAAAGCTTAACTAATTAACTAATAACAAAATAATTATCCTAATATAATTATCCTACCTATGAATTCTAAATAACAAATCTTAACTAATTAAGTAATAACAAAATAATTATCCTAATATAATTATCCTACCTATGAATTCTAATTAACAAATCTTAACTAATTAACTAATAACAAAATAATTATCCTAATATAATTCATGGATGTGATGTGTTGAAAATGTGGTGATTTGATATAAGATGTTTGTGCCAAAATTCAACTTGTGTGTGGTCGAGCTATGTGGAGCTCACGTGGGTCGGTGCGTATCAAAGTGGAACTTGAAATGAAACATGTTGTGGGATGAAGTGTGACAGGCTTGGGATAGTCGGATGCAGGGATGGTAAGCTCGGGACAATCGGTGAGGGAGGTGGTTGGGAGTGGTTGCGAGGAGGAGGGAAAATAGAACTAGCGTGTAGGAAGCTACATGGATTTTGGGGAGATGGGATCTACGTGGCGAGTTGAGTGAGGAAGCAATTCGGGAAGAGAACAGAGTTGGGTTCGTGGAGCTGTTGTGGAGTTGGGAATGAGCGGGAAGGAAGAGTGACGGCATGGAATTATGGCTCACCTTGAGATGGGGGATATGGGAGCTCGTGCCGAGGAGAAGGGTGAGATCTGTGAGGATACATGCGAGTCGAGGGCTCGAGTGCTCGTGGTCTTCTGGCCGGTAGGGAACATATCAAATTTGGATGGAAATTAAGTTATGTGAGGATGACTCAAAAGAGAGGGCAAAGGTTGAGTCACAAAGTGTTGTAGGGAATTGGGGATGGGGTGGAAGTTGGGACTCCACGGGAAGAGGCAAATAGGATCTCGGAGAGGGAGATAAGCGTGAGAATGACTCGGGGACAAGGCCGAGGGGAGTGGGGAGTTGATTGAAACAGAGTTGACATTGGGAGTTCGAACATGGAGGAAAAACTAGCTAAATTGGAGTCTCATGGGTGAGCCAAGTAGCTCGGTCGAGGGGTATGTGAGATCGACAAAGAGGGATGGAAGGAAATAATTCATGAGGAAGAGGAGATGGGGGATATGTGGATAGATAGGTAGAGAGAGAGCTTGGGAGTAGGGAGTCAGAAATGGGGTAGCTCTGTGGTGGTAATGGTCGAGTGGTTTGGAAATAAGGTGAGGGGTTAGGGTGTTGGGTTGAGAGTGGATTGAGAAGATAACTCGAGTTGGAGATGGGTTTTCGAAAAGGTATTGAATAAGGTGTTGAATCAAGTGGTGAGGGGAGTAGCTCAGGATAGGGGATGGTAGCTCAGTTAAGGTGATGGGAGCTCAAGGAGGTAGAAATCGAGGGAGGAGGAAGGAAGGGATGTTGAGTTAGATAGGGATAGATGGGGGATAGTGTAGGATGATAATAATAATTTTTTTAATTTTTTTTTTATTTTATTTATTTTTATTATTATTTTTAATAATAATAACAATAAAAACTTATATCAATTATAAATAATCGGATAGCAAATTGGTTGAAAACAATAAAATGACTTCCTCAATGACAACAAAAATGACTAAATGTATGGACCACACCACATGGATGGAGACAATACTAAAGATCATGCAAGTGGGTGAGTCTACAAATGAAATATTCGTAACATATATCTAGATTGACAAGAACTATGAAACACAATAATCAGTATTACGTACGACACCTATACAAGGTGAACAAAAATAAAAGTGACCAGGACTTGGGTCTGGTCCCACCAGTGTGCCAAATGTTCATTGGAGTTTCTTGCTTCTTGTCCAGATTAGTGTACGAGAAATCAATAAACAAAAACAATGTCGAATATACAAGGGATTAGTACCTTGGAGATGGTGATGACTGATACGAGTGTGAGTAGATGATGAGCTCCTCACGTGATCTCACCAAATCTACAACTCAAAGACACTAGAGAAAATTTCTTAGATATTTTATGCGGGGGTTCCCGACAAAGCGGACCCGAGAAGCATTCACTTCCTCGGTGGCTGTTAACCCCATGTGATAAATAATAATGATAAAATGCAAGATGAACATATAACATGCAAGCTGATGAATAAGGGAACCCGACGATGCTGGTATTTAGATGGTGTTAATGATATGATCCAGACACAACATGCAATATGAACCACACTAAGTGAACTACCAAATCATGAGAAGAGTATTATGAGGATTCCAGTGTCATTATAAGGACATTATGAGGATACTATGATAAACAAGAGGCTAAAAATTCAAAACAACATTTTCCCAAATTTTTCAACTTGTTTGGACGAGGGGGAAGGCCCATATTTATAGCCTAGGGGTGAGGTTAGATTGTGGGTTATTAGGTAATCTAGGTTGGGTAAAGTAACCCTGGTTAAGAGACATGATGTGATCAAGTGGGGCTCACAATTTGAATTATGAGGTTAAAGAGATAAGGATGTGATAAGGAGTGGGGAACATGATTGACATGGTTAGGTGCAATAATGCATCCCATTTTTGAATTTAGGAGTGAGATGTTAGATGTGTATATTATTTCCCATGAATTGAATAAATTTGGGATATGTGAGATAATACTAGTTCTAATTATCAAATGGGACCACATGGATCCCATTTGATAATTAATTAATTAAGGGAGAGTAAATAGATGGAATTTACTAAAATTTAAGAAAAAGAACAGCGAGAGGGAAAGTTGAATGGAGGAAAATTAATGTGGGATGAAGGAGATGTTTTACACAAAAACTGGTGTCTATAACAATATATCCAAGTAATTTACCTTCATGCACTAAAAAAATGGACTATACGGGATTCAAAGAGATTCCAAACCGCCCGCAAAGCTGAAAAGTTTGCCTTAAATGCAAAAGATGATCATCAAATTTGTTTGAAAATATAATAACATCATCCAAATAAACAAGTATGCATTTATTTGAAAGGCTATGAAAATTCATGTCTATTGCACGCTGAAACGTCAGACCGAATTAGAAATTACAAAAGGAATTCTCTCATACGCATAAGACTCATTATCCCAAATAAGCCCATGCTTATTTGGGTTAATTTACCTCCATTTTTTCCTTCCTTGTGCTTCAATCTAAAATTTTACACATTTTAGGCACTCAAAAGTTTCTACAAATGGCTTCATCAGATGGGAAATTTCTTCCCCTTTCTAGAAAGGTAAAGAAGTCCTTCTAACTCCAAGTATTTTGAAAGTTATGGGCCAGCGGACCTTGGGATGTTTTTTTCCCAAGGCCGGCAATGGCTCAGGAAAAAATTTCGCCAAGAGATTTGGCGGACTAACAGTGGTGCAGAGAGAACTTCAGGACTAAGCCTCTTTTGGCTAAAAAGTTAAGGTGAATTACCGGCCCGCGAGCCCACAGAGAAAGAAAATTTCTTGGCCCCAACCAATCAAAATATGACATGTGGCCAAGAAGGAACCAATGGAGTGGTGGAAGACTTTCAGACACTTAGGCATTTTTTTCAAAATGCACAAAAGTCAACTTTAAACCCATAGGCACTGGCAAGGTTCTAAAATTCTTTTGGCGGGGCCGCAAACAAAATTTTTTTCACTTAGCTATTGGGCTAGAAGGTGCCAATTCAATTGTCGGCCCGTAGGCCCGACAGAGGGGAAAAGCACACTTGCAAGGGGCCAAGGGGAAAGAGTTAGCACTTAGCCTTTTTAGCTAAAAACGTAAAGTAAATTATCAGCCCACAAGCCTGCAAAAGAAGATAAAGGAAAATTTCTTAAGGTCCCCGCAGCCAATCGAAAGAGACATGTCATCGACGGAAGGTGAGGATGCAGAGGAACTTAAGAAATTTCAGCCATTTTGTCCAAAAGGTTTAAAGGCATGAATTGAGCCATGTCTCCGTGGAAAATCAAAATATGACACGTGGCCATCGGTGCAAGGGTAGGCCATCGAGAGGTATAAAGGAAATTTTGGCTCTTTTGTCAAAAAGCTAAAGGAATAAGATTGAACCGCACCTCCGCAACCAATAAAAAGGTGCCACATGTTAGGCCATTGTTAGCGGCGGGAAAGGCAGTGTCGAGAGAAATTTAAGATTTTTGGCTTTTTTCGAAAAGGTTCAAAGCATGAAATGGAGTCATGCAAATCCGTCGACTAATGAGAGAAGACCACGTGTCATTTCGAGACACGTCACTAGGGGAAGGCATGCCATTGGGAGACTTTGGGAAAGTTTGCACTTTTATTCCTAAAAGGCGAAGTGCTAGTTCTTGGCCCCTGCCAATCAAAAGGTACCACATGTCACAACAGAGCTATGAGCCCATGGAGGTTTCTAGGTTATTGTAAATTTTTGAAAAAAGGGAGAAAACGAAATTTTGGGCCCGCGAACCCGATTTTCACCATTTTTTCCCTAATTTGGTTGCAGAACTTCAAATGGGCATATCTCCCGATCTAGTGGTCAAAATTCCACAATTTTTCTACCATTAGAAAGCTCTAACACCCTCTTCAACATGGATGCTTCAATTTTGAATTTTGTTGAAGTTTGGTGGGAGAAAAATGAAGAAAATTCCCAAACACGGAAAAAATGTAGAACAAACATCTAACCACCAAAATTTAATGCGGTATGGCACCCATTTTTCTCCAGCATGGTCGAATACATTAGAAAATAGATTTTTGAAAGTGCCCTTTCTATTTTAATGGATCTTGTCGGGTGGTTGGACCTTGCAATCAATTTTTCCCATGTTTCTCTCTCCTCTACTTTTTGCTTCATCAATATATGCCAATTTTTGGCTCATTGTAAACGGTTGGACATTTTTTGTTTTGTAGAGCTCCCCTCTTCCCCTTAGCAATGGATTTTAGACCTCCCAGATAGACCATAAATGCAAATTTTCCTTGTTACTATTGTAATGCATCATATCAAGTTGTGAGAGAAATAATACATGTTCTGTGGATGATCTTCATCCCTTTCTGTGTTATTTGTTGTCTTCTAATCCTTCATTATAACTTTGGTTATTTGTGCATGCTATTGTGATGCATTCTTCTAGTTTGTTTCTATTAGCAAGGAAATTGTCCATCATTCCTTTGGTGCATCACCTTTTTATCTTAGGTTTAATTTTCTTGCATCCTTTAACTTTGTCCCTTGGAAATTAGAGTAGGATTTAAAACAGAACCTCTAAAATTTCATGCTTGCACCTAAATAGAGGGATAGGAACCAACCTCAATCTGGAGAGTCATTTCAAATGCAAAGTCCCACACTTTGGGGAAGAGTCCATGTTGTGTAATCACACCAAATGACCCATTTCTAAACTGCATATCTGAGAGGTCAATTTGGGGGTGCCGTGATTCTGCACTAATAGTTTTGGCATGCTCGGTTGGAGCAAGATGTCTTTACTTTAATTGCAACAAGATAGATGTCCACTTTTGGTAAATTTCCAGCTTGTATGAAGCTTTAATTGCACATCTGGTGACTCCACAGGGGATAGGATCTACCAGTTGTAGTAGTTTGATTTTGGCAGATTCATGAGAAGAATCCAGACAAGATCAAGAACTAGAGAAGAGGGATTGTTTTTCTATCTACATTTATCCCTAGAAAGAACAAGGAGAGGAAGAAGAGTTCAAAGATCTCCATCTCCACCAAATAGAACTCTTTCAACACCTCCACCTGGAAGGCCTTTCATCCAATCAACAAGGGTTCTTAGGCCAATTAGGATGGCACAACCAAATCCTTATGTCAACTTCACTAGTAGCAGCCCACTTGCCCTCAATGCACAAAATCCAATTCCAATTGCGGCATTGAAGAGCATCCCATTTTTCACTGGAGAAAACCAGACCACTCCTGGTGACCATGTCCAAGACATTGCAAATGTTTGTGCAATCCATGAAATTGTGGAAATGGATATTGTTGTTAAGTTGTTGGCATCCTCCTTCAAAGGAAAAGCCTTGCAATGGTTCGAAATCTTGACAACAGCTCTATCACAAGTTGGGACAATCTATGCACAACCCTCCATAACCAATTTGGAGAAAAGGGGGATAACTTGTCTCTATTGGAACAACTGACAACCATCAAGAGGGCTCCCAATGAACAACTAACTGACTTCAACTTCATATTTCAAAGAACATGGGATAGAATTCCATTGGCCATGAGACCAACAGCTGAAGGTGCCTTTCTATACTTTCTCAAAGCTTTAAATTTTGATATTGCAATGTTGATTCAATCCATGGGAGGTGTAACCTTACCCGCAGCCTATAGTATTTCCATTAGAGCTGAGAATTGTTTAATCTAGGTGGTAAACTTGCACCTAGACCACCCATGCCCCTATATCCAGAATTAGGAAATCCAAGTACTAGTCAAACACCTACTTTAGCTCCTATTCCTACCCCAAGAAATCGAGTTCAACTGAAGCTTCTACCTCATCTTCTAATGCCTCAAATGAGCTCTAAGAGGTCATGAAACAATTACAAAATTTGGGTAATGAGTTGGTAACACTTAAGAGGCAAGCAAGCTCATAATTTTATACCTTCTTATCAACCTCAAACTCAACCCAACAGACCACCATATCAGCCTAATAGGCCACCCAACCCAACTACAAATCAGAATCAAGTCAGGCCTCCTGCCAATAGACCATTCCAGCCTTACAATCCTAATGCTGCATCTACATCTAGAGCCTTGGTGCCAGTGCAAAATAACATGGCTCAAGAATATGATTGGTGTTTCCCATGCAATCAACCTCACAACCAATCAATGTGCTTTAATGGTGCTTTGAATCAAGCCTTAATGGTGACAACAACTGGTGTAGAGAAAGAAACAAGTCAAGAAGCAAACCAGCCATAAGGAACATCTCAACAAGAGGCAACTCCAAATGAGACCACACTTGTGAATTGGCAGGCTGAAGATTTTTGTGGAATGAACCAAACACCTTCTCAAAGTGTAGAAGCTAATACATGGTCAAAGAAGAGGAACATTGGAGAAGGGAAGTCATCAAATTCAAGTGATTCACAACCCTCCATTACTCCACAAGGTGTTAACAAGAAAGGTAAACCCCAATGTGCAAGGTCAGCCCAAGCCACCTTCTAGACCAGCTCAAGTGCCAATTGTAATAGCCCATGTACAAGAAAATAATGTGCAAAGAAAAGGGTAGTAAAAAGAGACAACTCATTCCCTTTCAACATCATTGAGCAGATGAAGAAGACAAATGTGAACATATCAATGTGGGAATCATTGCTATCCCAGAAAAAGGGATCTATTGCAAGCTGCCATTATAAACTGGTTAGCATCAAATCAGCCACCCAATCATCAAGAAAAAGTGCTCACTAATGCAACTCATCCTGAAGGAAATCATGGAGGAAAGCCAGGTAAAAATTTGAAGCCCCCTCCATTCTATGTCTCATTGATCATTGGGGATAAATTAGTACATAATTGCATGATTGATTCTAGAGCAAGTAGTTCTGTAATGCCAAAGCAAATATAATCATTAGCTGGGCCTTTAGTATGAAGTCATCTCCAAAGGTGTAGTGCAACTAGATGGGACAATAGTAGCTACAGTTGGGGTAATCAAAGATTTGAGCCTTACCTTGCATGCATGCCCCAATGTCACCATCTTGCAGGATGTGTCAGTCATAGATTTTCCACCACTCTTTGCCTTGTGTTTGTCAAGAGACTTCACTACCAAAATTGGGGGCTATTTGTCTGTTGATTGGTCACACATGTTGTTTAGAATGAGATATGGAGCTAAGGCTACAATCAGATTTGAGCCAATTGCAAATTTTCATATTGAACCTCACACACCAAGCCCAATCAATGTAAATTGTTCATCTTTTGATCAAGAGGATTATCCAAGCACCCATGAAGCTGATACTAAGGTTGGATGCATTCCCATAGACTTGACTTGATGAATGGGCAAGAAAGGTACATGCTTTTGACCCCTACAAGGAAATAGAAGAATCTGAGCTAGGAGTCTATTGCTTGCATGAATAAAATCATCCTCTCCCTAGCATCACCAAGCCAGACCACAAAGATGATAATGAGGTATGGCAGTTTTTCTTTGATGGCTCAAGAAGTAGACAAGGTGCAGGAGGAGGAGCTATGCTTGTTTCACCTCAAGGCATTAAGTATTATTCAGCTTTTAGATTTCAGTTTGCATGCTCAAACAACACTGCTGAATATGAGGCTTTGATCCATGGATTACATTGGGCAAGGAAGAGAGGCATTAGAAACTTGCAAGTCTTTGGTGATAGTGAGCTGATTGTTAATCAAGTAAGAGGACAACATGCAAAGAATGACCTACTCAAGAGCTAAAAAAATAGGGTATGGGATCTCATTGAGGATTTTGAAGCTTTTAGCATCAATTCCATCCCTAGGAAGAAGAATGAAGTTGCTGATAGGCTTGCAGTAGTTGGAGCAACTTTTGATGTTGTGGAGAGTATCAAAAGAGACAAAATGCAACCACACATCCATGTGATTGTGAGGCCAACTATCCCAGACAATAACAAAAGTTGGAAAGTGTTTGAAAATGATCAAAAATTGTTAATTTCTTGCAAGAGGAAGTTGAGTTCTCTTCCAAAAATTAGGAAAATTAGAGCAACAATATGGGGATCAAGTAATGCAATTTGTGAACAAACAAGCTCCTAAAGGGTTTAGTGAGACTGAGTCAATTTTCAATCCTAATGACCAATTTCATAAGGAGAAATCTAACATACAGGTCAAAGGAGAAGATTCAAGAACCCATCTCCATGGGAGAGAACAAAACACTTCAAATTGGAAAAGTGGCCACCAAGCAAGAAAGGTATGAGTTCACACAACTTTTCCAAGAGTTCCCAGATGTATTTTCTTGGAGCTATGAAGACCTGAGAGGTTTCAATCCAAATCTAGCACAACACACAATTGAACTGGATCCAGATGCTAAGCCCATTAGGAAAAAGCAAAGGCTAGTTAACCCACACATTGAGCCTCTTATGAGGAAGGAGCTAAACAAGCTGATAGAGGAAAGTATTATTTTCCCAATCAAGCATTCAAGCTGGGTTGCAAACTTGGTTCCTTCTGAAGAAAAAGAGTGGAGAAATTAGGTTGTGTGTGGATTTTTGAGACTTGAATAGAGCATCCCTCAAAGATCACTACCCACTTCCATCAATGGAGAAAATATTGTAGGTTGTAGCTGGCTCTGAGAGGTTTTCATTGCTAGATGGATACTCAGGATACAACCAGATAATGGTGAAAGAAGATGATCAAGTTCAAGACAACTTTCACCACCAAATGGGGGACCTATGCCTACAGGAAGATGCCATTTGGATTATCTAATGCTGGAGCCACCTTTCAAAGGGCCATGGATATGGAATTTAAGGGATTGATCAACAAAATAGTACTGATATATCTTGATGATATAACTGTGTTCTCTAAAAATGTTGCAGATCATCTCTTTCATCTGAGACAGGTGTTTCAAAGGTGTAGAATATTTGGGGTATCATTGAATCCCAAAAAATGCATATTCTTGGCTCATGAGGGAAAACTCCTAGGCCATATTGTTTCAAGGAGGGGTTAACAATTGACCCAGAGAGAGTTGAAGCAATCAGAGCATTGTCATTGCCAAGTCACAAGAAGGCCCTCCAAAGCTTCTTAGGAAGGATCAATTTTTCCGCAGTTTGTTCCAAACTTTGCTGCCCTTTCAAGCCAATAACATTGATGTTAAAGAAAAGTATGGCATTTAGGTGGACAAATGAAGGAAAAGCAAGTTTTGAGGCTATCAAAGAAGCTATATCACAAGCTCAACTCTTGTGAACCCAGATTTCTCAAGGACTTTTGTTCTATGCCTTTAGAGGAAGCGACACAACCTCTGCCATCTTAGTGCAGTAGAAAAAGATAATGCGAGATCAGGTAATCACCTTCTTCATCCAAATCTAGAAGACTATGAAGTAAGATATTATTTCATTGAAAAACATGTCCTTGCAGTGATCAGAAGTTTAAAGAAATTCAAACACTTGGTTTCAAACAATAAGATCCAATTGTTAGTCTCTCATGTGGGAGTTAAAGACTTCCTTCTCAACAAGGACTTGAATGAAAAGTGTGCAGGATGGATCACCCACATCATGGAATATGACATTGAGATCAAAGTCACTAAGTTGGTCTGTGGGAAAGGTCTATGCGAGCAATTAGCCTCAATTCAACAAGTTGAAGAAAACAATGAAGAAGAAGTTGTTTTGATCCTACAAGATGGTCAAGGAAAGAAAATGATGAAGTACCCACCCCTTGTTGGACTCAGAATGTAATACATTTCTTCTAGACAGGCCTGTGCCTTCCAGAAATGAGAAAAGTAAAGAGGATATATTTTAGATTGTAGGCCATTCCATATGTGCTTGTTGATGGTGTTCTATTCAGAAAATATATCAATGGTGTTCTGTTGAGGTGTATTAGAACATCTCAAATTGATAAAGTGTTATAAGAATTCCATGATGGAGTAGCTGGAGGTCATTTTTCTCCACGGGTGATAGCTCTCAAGATCATGAGGGTGGGTTATTATTGGCCCAAGGTATTTAGTGACTACTATGCATGGATCAAGAAGTGCAAAAAATGTGCATTTTCACAGGTAAAGAGAAGCTAGCAGCACCCCATTGCATCCAATTTCAATTTACCATCCATTTATGTAATGGGAATTGGACTTCATTAGAGTCATCAATCTAAACTCAAGCCAAGGCCACAAGTGGATCCTCACACAATAGATTACTTCACTAAGTGGAATGAGGCAGTAGTACTCAAAGAGGCCAATGAATCTAGCATACTAGATTTCTATGAAGGGATAATAACCAGGTTTGGTATACCATCCACCATCATATCAGACAATGCCTTGGCATTCATAGGTTCTAAGATCACTGAATGGGCTGTTAAGAATGGAATCTATTTGAGCACTTCATCAAACTATTACCCTCAGGGTAATGGCCAAGCTGAGTCCACAAACAAGAACCTACTAAGGATTATCAGAAGGACTCTTGATGAAAATCAGAGAACTTGGCATACTAAGCTCAAATCAGCTCTATGGGCTGATAGAATAACACCCAAGAGATCTACAGAAACTCTCCATTCAAACTTGTTTATGGGAAAGAGGTAGTGTTGCCTATATCACTTGAGTTGCCAGCATTGGAACTCATGAAGCAACTGGAGTTGTTTGAGTTTGAACCAATGGAAGCAAGATATGCAGAGTTGATGGAGTTGGAAGAAATCGAGAGCATTCAATTCAAGCATTGGAAAAGGATCAGGCCTTAGTCAAAAGATGTTTTGATAAGAAAAAAAAAGCAAGGACCTTTCAAGAAGGGGATCTAGTATTAAAGTGGGATGCAGACCGGGAAAAACCAGGAAGACATTCCAAGTTTGATGCCATCTGAAGTGGCCCCTACATGGTCACATGGTGTAAAATTAGTAATGCCTTCCAATTGTCTACATTAGATGGTGAATAATTTCATATTCCAGTGAATGGGATCTACCTCAAACATTTATGCTGAAAAGAAAGGTTTCCCCTTTGTACATATTAGTTAAGATTTTCAATTCCTCCAAGTGCTTGTGCACATTGTCTTGTTGTAGTCTAGTTTGCTTTTTCCTAAGTACTTTGCACACTCTGCATTTCTACTTCAAGCATGTATGATTTCCATTTTTACATAGTGTTGTTTGGAGTTTTTTTGCTCTCATGCAGTGTTTTGGACTTGGCATTTGGTCAAGATCAATTTCAGTTCTAATGGGTTTCCAAGTAGCCCAGGGGTTAGTTTTCAAAGTTTACATTAGTAGTAGGCTATCAATCATGACTCCATGCCCAATGGATGCTTCAAGGCAGCTGATCACTTCATCTAGCAAATAATGACCCTTCTGAGTTGCCAAAATTGTTATCCCAAATAAGCCCATGCTTATTTGGGTTAACTTACCTCCATTTTTCCTTCCTTGTGCTTCAATCTCAAATTTTACACATTTTAGGCACTCAAATTTTTCTAGAAATGGCTTCATCAGATGGGAAATTTCTTCCCCTTTCCATAAAGGTAAAGAAGTCCTCCTAACTCCAAGTATTTTGAAAGTTATGGGCGATGGGCCTTAGGAGGATTTTTTGCCCAAGGCGGGATGGCGGGCTTAGGGAAAACTTTTTGCTAAGAGAAATGGAAAACTAGTGGGGCGAGGAGAGAACTTCAGGACTTAGCCTCTTTTAGCTAAAAATTTAAGGTGAATTTTCAGCCCACAAGCCCAAGGAGAAAGAAAAATTCTTGCCCCAACCAATCAGAAGATGACACATGGCCAATAAGCAATCGATGGAGCTTGGAAGAATTTCAACACTTAGGCATTTTTGTTAAAATGTGAAAAATCAACTTTAAACCCACATGCTCGGAAAGGTTCTAAAATGCATCGATGGGGGCGAATAAAATTTTTTAACTTAGCCTTTTAGGCTAGAAGGCACCAATTCAATTGTTGGCCCATGGGCTCGCGAAGGGGAAAAAGTGCACTTGGGGGCCAAGGGGAAAGTGTTGACACTTAGCATTTTTTGGGCTAAAAACATAAAGTAAATTATCAGCCCGCAAGCCCGTAAAAGAAGATAAAGGAAAAATGCTTAAGGCCCCCATGCAGCCAATCAGAAAGAGACATGTCATCATCGGGAAGGTGAGGATGCGGAGGAACTTAAGAAATTTTGGCCATTTTGTCCAAAAGGTTTAAAGGCATGAATTGAGACATGTCTCCATGGCCAATCAAAAGATGACACATGGCCATCGGTGCAAAGGCGGGTCGTCGGGGGTATAAAGGAATTTTTGGCTCTTTTGTCAAAAATCTAAAGGAATAAGATTAAACCATGCCTCTGCAACCAATCGAAGACACCATGTGTTCCACATGTCGACCATCGTTAGTGGTAGAAGGCGGGCATCGAAGGAAATTTAAGATTTTTGGATTTTTTTCAAAAAGGTTTCAAAGCATGAAATGGAGTCGCAGTCCTCATCAACCAATGAGAGAAGGCCACGTGTCATTTCTGATACACATCACCAGTAGAAGGTGGGCCATCGGGAGAATTTGGGAAATTTTGCACTTTTGTTCCGAAAAGGTGAAATGCTAGTTCTTGGCCCCTGCCAATCAGAAGGTGCCACATGTCACAATGGAGCTACGGGCCTACGAGAGGTTTCTAGGTTTTTGTAAATTTGTGAAAAAAGGAGAAAAGGAAATTTTGGGCCCGCGAACCCAATTTCACCATTTTTTCCCTAATTTGGTTACAGAACTTCAAATGGGCATATCTCCCGATCTAGTAGTCAAAATTCCAAAAATTTTACCATTGGAAATCTCTCAACACCCTCTTCAACATGGATGCTTCAATTTTGAATTTTGGTGAAGTCTGGTGGGAGAAAAATGAAGAAAAGTCCTGGGCACGGGAAAAAATGTAGAACAAACATCTAACCACAAAATTAATGCGGTATGGCATCCATTTTTCTTCAACATGGTCAAATACATTGGAAAATAGATTTGTGAAGGTTCCCTTGCCATTTTAATGGATCTTGTCGGGTGGTTGGACCTTCAAATCAATTTTTCCCACGTTTCTCGCTCCTCTGCTTTCTGCTTCATCGATATATGCAAATTTTTGGCTCATTGTAAAGGCTTGGACATTTTTTGTTTTGCAAATCTCCCTCTTCCTCTTGGCAAGTGAATTCATGGAGTTTCAGACCTCCCATATAGACTATAAATGCAAATTAACCTTGTTACTATTGTAATGCATCATATAGAGATGTGAGAGGAATAATACATGTTCTTTGGATGATCTTCATCCCTTTCTATGTTATTTGTTGTCTTTTGATCCTTCATTACAACTTTGGTTATTTGTGCATGCTATTGTGTTGCATTCTTATGGTTTGTGTCTATCAGCAAGGCAATTGTCCATCATTCCTTTGGTGCATCACCTTGTTAGGTTAGGTTTAATTTTCTTGCATCCTTTAACTCGTCCCTTGGAATTAGATAAGGATTTGAAATAGAACCTCTAAAATTTCATGCTTGCACCTAAACAGAGGGATATGAACCAACCTCAATCTGGAGAGTTTTTCCAAATGCAAATTCCCACACTTTGGGGAAGACTCCATGTTGTGCAATCACACCAAATGACCCATTTCTAAACTGCAGATCTGAGAGGTCAATTTAGGGGTGTTGTGATTCTACACTAACAGTACCACACTTCATGGTGAAGGTTATCTTTTTCCTATCTTCTTCATGCACTAGAATATGATTTTGTGCACTGTAACTATCTAATAAGGAAAACCTATCTGAACCTAAAATTGTTCTTAAAATTTGATCCATATTGGGCAGTGGATAGTGATCTTTTAATGAATCTTTATTAAGATCTCTGAAATCCACACACAACTAAATTTCACCATTCATTTTCCGAATAGGCACAAGGTTGAGAACCCAACTTGAATGCTTGATGGGAAAAATAATTCCTAATTCAATTAACTTTTACAATTCTTTTTCATTAATGGATCAATCTTGGGGTTAATAGGCCTCTATTTTTTCCTAACGGGTTTTGAATTTGGCTGTAATTCAATAGTATGTTGTGCCAAACTAGGATCAAAACCTTTAATATCTTGGTATTTTCAAGAAAAAATATTTGAATTCTTTGCATAAGCTGATAAAATATATTTTTTCTATTAAGGAACATACCTTTCCAATCTACAATGTCTTCCCATCATCAACTTAAATTTCTTCATAGTTATCAACGTGTGTTGAAATATTTCCTTTATCCTTTCTAAGTTGGTCATCAAAACTGAAAATATCTTCTAACGTAATAAGCCCTTGAGGTAATTTATTTGTCTTCAACTATATAATCTGATCACCATATTGGTGTTGTAATTTCTCCCGATTAACTACAGAAAATTCAGCTTGTTGCTACATAAATCTATAGTTTTATTTATCATCTTCAAAAACCTACCAATTTTCTTCATTATCAGGCATTGAAGGTCTAATTATTATCTTTATATGAGGTTGTTTTTTTCATTTTCAACTTGTTCTAGCACTTCAAATCTAGTTCCAACTGCTGCAATTCTATCTGTATGCTTATTTTCAACTCTTGAGACTAATCGAATGTTAATAGCTTCAAAAGCATCCATCAAGTCTAAAACTCTATGCTTGTAATATTTCAGCAATGAATTCTTACAAACATTATAGTTCTTAACTTGATTTATAACTAATTCAGAATCACCATAAACTTTAACATGTTTAAACCTCTCTTTTTGGCCCAATTTAGGCCATGAATTAATGATTCATATCTAGATACGTTATAATTACATGAAAATTGTATACTTAGAGCTAAAAATACCTCGATTTGAAGGGGAAGTCAACATCAAACCTATACCTTATCCTTTCTTGTTCTTTTCTCCATCAAAATAAAGCTTCATAAGCCTTCTATTGTACTTTCTATTTTGGAAAACAAGGGAATGGGTGCATTTTCTTCATGAAGAAAATACACACCAAATAATCCTTCTTTTACCTCATTGTAATTATCATAAGCGTATTCTTCATGCACTTTTTTATCCATAAACAAATTAGAGACACCATCTAATGTAGAAATTTGATTGGACATCAAAATCAGTTTGATTTTTGGCTACATAATTTTCTACAACATTTGGAGCATGAGGCTCAATATGAAATATAGCTAAAGGTTTTGAATTCACTTGTAACCTTAGTTCCATATCTCGTAGTGAAAAACAAGAAATACTAATCCAAAGAAAGATAACCACCTATTTTTGTTGTAAAGTCTCTAGACAAGCAAAGAGAAAAATAGGGGGTCGATCCACAACAACTACATCTTGTAAAATTGAAGCATTGGGATAAGCATGTCGAGGTTACCTCCAAATTTTTTATGACACCAACTTTGTTGGTTGTTGTCCCATCAAGGTGCAATACACTCTTTTATGTTGGTTCATATTGTAGGCCCATTTTTCTCGCAATTGCTTTGGCATGACTACTATGCTACTTGCAGACAACTCTCAATCATACATTTATGAACTAAATGATCACTAATAATAAGTAAAGATAAAAAAGGTGGTTTTCTTATGTCATTCAAAACTTTATGTGTCATCCATTTACCATCTTTCATATGATCTTTCTCAACTTTACCAAGAACAATATCAAATTTTTGAGCTTCTTTTTCTGTTGTTTTGGAATAAATATACAACTTAGCAAGCTCATGAGAAAGTAATTCTTGCTGTCCTAGAATACTCAAAGCATCCCATAAAGAAATATTGATATTATTCTTTTTCATAACCTCAACAACATTAAATGAAGCTACAAAAAATTTAGAATAAGCTTTAGCAAAAATTGATTCAACTTCTCCAGCTTTAGAAATCTGAGGTATAAACAAACATCTATTTTTAGGGGTATGGGTGAATATTTTTGCTATTTATTGTGTGCATTGGACAAGCACATAGGAGGAATTTTTGAGGTACTAAGTGTTGAAGCCCATTTTGGCTATTTTTCCCTTAAATGAGAACTAGTTATTTCCTTTGTAATACTTTATAGAGGTGTGCATTATTTATTAACTCTTTTGAATTTACATTCCCTGAATTAATTAGCTTACCTTGCTGCAAAATTGGTGTTTTTTCATAGTCTTAGTGTGTAAGTTATCTATTGTGTTGTTGTGATTAGTTTCTCAACATAAAAGTGTTCTTCCTTAGTATTGAGTTGAAACACATTGGTTTTTGCTCCTTTAATTTCTTATCAGTATATTGTCCATGTTACTCAGTCAAAGCCCTCAAGAAATTTGGTGTATCACCCCACTTAATTTCAGTTTTAATTCATTCTTCACCCTTAAACCCCACCAAGAATAATCAATTTTAGGATACATCAAAAAGGAACTAGCCTTGTAATCCTAGAGACTCACCTCAACATAGGGATACCCACAACCTTGAGGTGTTTCTATTTGTCTACACAAGTGAGGAAAAGAAAGTTTATAACACATGTTATCCCTTAATCACGGGGTGCACTTCGAGAGATAACACTACCTTAAATAATAGACAAGTGTGTTTTAATCTTTTAATTAGACAAATGAATTCTTGATTAATTAACTAAAATGAAATGAACAATCTAATTTATTTACCTAAAATAAATGAGTGAAAGTAGTTAACTAAAAAACATTGATATTTATCTACTCTAAATTAATTAAAATAAAATAACTCTACACACACAAACAAAGAACTAATTTCAAAAAAACAATCTACTTCTACACTAAAACAAAACAAACAGGAATAACCAGATGTGGCTATTCCTATGTTGCAGGATGTGGAAATTGAATCTACCTTAAAGAATGATTATTCTAATTTGTAATTGTGGATATATACTTCTTATAAATTCTTCACCTCAGAATCACAGGAAGAAATAAGCTTCTCAGAAGCAATTTCCTCTTTCCCCTGAGACTTCCCTGTAAAACAAATAAATTACACAAGTAATTAATAATGAAGAAATGAAATAACAATTGTGGATACAGAAGCTTCCTCGATGTTTTTCCCTTGTAGATACATAGGGATAAGAAGGGAATAATTTATCAAGGGAAGTTTTCTCATACACACACAAATCTAGTAATGAAATTTTTTAAATCTATAGATACTTTAAAATGAAAAAGTGAAGAAATTTGTGCATAAGAAATTCCTCCAAATCCTTTCCCAAGAAAATCCACAGGGATAAGATGAAAATAAAATATCAATGGAATATTCTTATAGGTAAATGAATATTCTATGAATTCTTCCTCTTAAAAAAATTATTGCTTCTATTGATTTAACGACAATATTCTAGAATAAAGCTTTGAAGAAATTGGAAGTATACCCCCAACCTAGTTTTTGTAGAGCTGTAACAATTTCTAGGTGTAATGATGGTTCTATTATCTCCTCATCTTCCTTTCTAGAGATGAGAGTCCAAGTGATCTAGGGAACAATGTTTTTGTAGAAGAAATCAAAAATTAGGAAGACACGGGAGTAGACTGTTGCGAGTAGATTGGACAAAAATGCAAATAATAAGTAACAAAGAAATTATCTATGTTGTTTTTTTACTTCTTGTAAATATTTCAACAGTGTTATGGTGAAATCAAAATCAAAATTCTTCAACCCATGCTACGGGTAAAAACTTGGATTTTATATAAAAATGATAGGAAATAAGTCTAGCACACTTAGCAATCAAGAAGTGCCAAATCACCTAAAAGAGAGGAAATCAAAATTATAATAATATTAAGTAGAGAAAAAGACTTCGATATGTATCCAAAAATATTTAAATCAACATAAATGATTAAGAAATGTGCGAGAAAGACACTTAAAATCTTGTCAACACGTGTTCAAAAAATGTAGTTTGGAGTCTCAGATTAATGCTTACATAATAGCCGGTCTCACGCAAACCGTGGCTACGCAACCACTACAGAATTTATGGAACCATCATGGTGGTTATGTAACCATCGTTTAGGAATACTGGAAGTTACGTAATCTGTTGTGGCGATTCATAACTTAAAGTCACAAAAACTAAGAAATGAGCATAAAACGACTTAGAAAGAGACAAAATTTTGAGAAAAAGATAAATAAATCAATGTAGGCATGTTGAAAGACAAAGGAGAGGATCTAGACTTCATCTTTGTTGTGGAAAATATATTTATCATCATAAGATATTTTTACTATATCCATAAATGTAGCACCATAATTTTGGGTGCGTACGATGTTCTATTCATCTACTTTGTAACTCTATTATGCTGACTTGTGTACAGAGTTGTATTTTTTAATTTTATTCCACATTCCCTATAGAATTAATTGAATTCCTATGAGTATAACTCACTTGTATTTTCCATGACAAAAAAATTGATCTTCTTCTTCTGGTTCTTCACAATATATTGAAATAAACCTTTCATAATTTTATGAAAGGATAAAGTTTTCCAACATACTTGATTAGATCACACTTTTCCATTAACATTTTCTCATACTTAACTAGGTCAAACATTTCCATGAGCACATGATAGTGTGATTGTATACTTAACAAGGTCATCCTTCTCCTCGAGCATATTTAGTATGAAGTCACACTTGAATAGGATACCCTTCACCATGAGCATGTTCACATCACCAACTAATTTAAAGAGGTTACCTCTCCATCATTCCTTTATATTACCTAATTATTTTTTGTCAATTATTTAAATATCAAATCTATTCTACACACTTAAGATTCACATAATTGTATAAAAATGCAACTTATTAGACTACAAGCTATATTCCTATTTTAATATCATTTTGTTATCAATATGATTATTCTGAATGGTAATTAATTAGAAAGAACTAAAAACCTAAAAATGACTATTGGTTTTCCTAAACACACACTTTGAAGAAAATTTTACACATAGATAAATTTATCTTTTCATATTAAACTCTTAAAAATGACTAAGTATTATTTAGATTACTTTTCAAACAAAAGTTCCTAAACAAATCTATCTCCTATATCTCTGAATCTAAATATAAAAATTAAAAATGATAGTGGTGGACTAGTTTATTATATTTTCTAAAATAAATTTAAAGTATAATAATTTAAAAAGCAATAATGTTTTTAAGTTACTATAATTGTGACACATATCTATTTCCATGTATATGTAAATTAACACTTAAACCACAAAAAAATTGTATTAAATTTAAATTTGGGAAAACTCCTTAGGCTAGAAATGGCTCAATTTTCTAATCCTAAGGTTTAGACACAAAACAACACAACATACTTAATTTTTGTTGCTAATTTTAATAAAAATAACCCATTGCATAAAAATTGTCACACATTTCATCGAGACCATTTCATAAAGATGTTATAAACCATCAATATCAATTTTTACTTTTTAATAATATAATTCCTTTTACCATATGATATGGTTAAGGATTTATTGTTTATTTATTATTAAGATGTATTAACATACTAGAAATTTGTAGCTATTAATTGTTGTATGCATTTTCCAATATGTTCATGAAATGCTAAAATTAGGACAAGAAAAGACTAATTTAATAAACATTGAAATAGATTAAAATTTCCTCTTTGGTTGAGAAGAGTGGATAGGATCACAAGTGAATATTTATTTTCATGATTTTATCACTTAAAAAATAATTTAAAATGAAATATTATTAATAATTATTATGGGATGCCTTTAACATTCAAGAAAATAAATTGAAAAATACTTAATGAATCTAAAAATGGAGGTATAATGATTGAAGATATTTAATTTTTTTGTAAAAAATATGTTTACTTATTTGAAAATCACCTAGGAGACCCTTTTAAATTCCACCATTTTCAAAATAAGTAAGTGGTGTAGAAAATTACACTCAAAATACTATTTTCCCACTTAAATTATTATAATTTACGTGTGTAGGTATTTCAATTGTTTGGTCCAAGTTTAGATGAAACTATTTTCATAAAAACATGTTATCTTATACCTCATTTTCCCCATTTCTATGCACTTACACTACTTGTGTTTTTAGATATTATTTTTCTAGATAAGGATCTTATTGGCATGTTATGTGTTTCAGTAATGTCTTTTGATATGATATCCCATGTTACTATTCTTTATCCTCTCCCATTTCCTCTCTCTTCATCATTTTCTTTATAGCTCTTATTTTTGCTAGAGCCATTTTTATATGGTTTTGGTTTCCCATAATAGTAAAACTAAAATTCTTGGGCTCTTTTCCTTGTACACCATTTTGAGAAGTATATTTGTGTACTTTGTGGTTTTGAATATTCTTAATCATAAATTCCCACCTATTGTTTTCATTATTGACATAAATATGGTCCTAATTTGAATGGAGAATTTTATAATTAGATAGACACATTAGGTTTTTTAGGAGAAACTAAGAATTCAATTGAGAAATAAATTAGTGAATGATAGATAATCATCCTTTTGAAAATGAAATTACAATAATTTAGAGAAACATTCAAGTATCTATGGATGATTAAAGATCATCTTCCATTTATTGCGTTGACTTAATTAATGTTATCTATCATAAGTGCACCCTCTTTTGGGAACGATAGATTTTTCTATCTCTCTCCTTCCTCAATTCTACAGATATACAATTGAGACACCTCACAGGCTGTGGGTATCCCAGATGTGATGTGAATCTCCAGATTCTAAGGGTTTGTTCCCTTTTGGTGTATCCCTAAACTAAGCTTGTGGGGTTAAGGGTAAGAAAGTATACCCAAAATGGAAAAGTGGTGATATACCAAGGGTTTTGGTGGTGGTTTTTAACAAATAAACACACATAATTTAACAAAAGCTTTCTTCGGGAGTTTTAGGGTTGGAGGTGACTCGAAAATGAAATAATTACTAAGGTGATACACCAAATTTGAATAAAGAATTTGACTTGAGTAGAATACACAACTGACTTGTGAAGAATTCTTTGTGTGCACGAACCAATTTGTACTTTCTACGAATGTAAGGGCAAAAACACTTAATTTGTTCTGAGTGAAAATCACAACAATACTAGTAAGCTAACATGCACAATGAAATTTAGCAGAAAATAGTAGATCTCGCAAAGAAGGTAAAGTGACTAATCAGGGAATATTGATTCACAAGATTAATACTGGCATACACAAGACTACAGAATAACTTGGAAAGGCAAGAGTAATTCAACACTCAGAGGGTAAAACTGGCAGAAATTGCTTCAGTACTCATATCAAAAGTTCTTATGGGAAAAATCTATGAAAAAAAATCCCCCACCCGTGCTTTCCAAGAGTGCACAATATATAGAAAAAGTTCACCCTTCCTAAAAATATCTTAAAAGTTAGTACTACCATGCATCCTAATTTTACCCTTTATTTAATAATAAATAAAGGAATAAAATAATACAAACTAAAGCATGTGATAAAAATAGGCATTATCACCTTAGATACAATATAGTCAAACTAAGTCAATTATTCTATTTTTTAAGAAAGAAAGGTGAACAATTGCTAATTTTAAAATTTACTTTCTAGGTAAGTCTTCTCTCTTTGCACATGCAAGTTTGTCATCTTCTCTGTTCTGTCATGTTGTGAAGGCATGCAAAAATCATCTCCTGTGTATAGGCAAAAGGATGCAACCTTAGCCATATTTGTAAAAATAAAGTGAAGTGGGGACCACCTCCAAGGTATACATGTTTTCTGATTTCCTTCACTGATCTGGATAGTCACAAAAGTGACATTTGCAAATTTGTTTAAAAACCCCATGTGGGGACCACCTTTGGTTTGGAATGCTTTGCACATTGTAGATTTAGGCATAAGCATGTATATAATATCAAAGGGGACCACCCTTGGCTAGCCCACCATGCATTAGTTGATCCACCACCTTTGGGCCTTGGCACATAATACAATTTTTCCCTTTTCGGGACTTTTGGCATATAATGATTTGTTTGATTTTTCGGGCATGGACTATAGTTCGAGACTTTGTAAAGTCCCCTACAATGATTAATTGGTTGGTCCATGTGGGCTGGCCCCTCTCCATGATGACTCGACCCTTCTTGGTCGTAGGTAGTGGAAACTTGACCTTGGGCTTGGATTTACTTGGTTTTTGGGAGCTTTGCTGGCCCTTGATCTTTGCCTTGGTTTCTTGGTCACCGTAGATCTTGTAACCCTGATTAGGGTTCTGGCCTTGGCATTTATTATGGTCGGTGGCCTTTAATTGGGCCTTATCACTTGGGAACCTGTGGAGACCGATCACCGTTCATTTTGGCACTTGGCATTCAGTGAGTCGTTGATCTCTAACCACGGGTTAGGGTTTTGGAACCCTAGTTCGATGAAAGGTTATACACTCCGAGCTTGCATTTGGTCACTTCATTTGGTTTTTTTATTCTGCAGGTGAAGCCTTGGAATTTTTTTGCTCGCTTTGTCAATGATTTTGATGAATGCTTGGAGATTTTAACGTCTTCGAGCCTGTAAACTTGTTCCTTGGCCTTCGACGCCATTGGTGCTTGACTGTTTCTACATTTTTTGAAGATTCTGGAGGTATTTCTTTTGTTTTTTGGCTTCATAGCTTGGTTTTCCTCCAGTTATATGATCTAAAGATCATTATCATCTATTATTCAGCTCTGTATCTTCTCATGGAGTGATGAATCTTTGTTTTCTTTCTGGTTCTCTGCTTTTGGTAGCTAATGAGCTCGATACGAGCCTGTAGAAGGAAATTGCCACCATTTTTGCTTGTCTGATCATTTCATTCTTGGGCAATGGTGAGTTCCAACACTGTTTTTCCTTTTTTCTTTTCAAGGCTCGAGTTTTCATTTTTGTAACCCTGAATCCATTGCAAATATTAGTTAAAATATTGCGTAACATGAGAGTACTTTGTGGGTTCGGTCTTTTCTACTTCTGAAGTGAGCCTTCGAGCTCGGACTCGTCATTCAAAATCTGTTAAAGCTTATTTCTGCATTTATTGACGAACTGTTTGTAAACTCAGTTTGGTCCTTTGAAAGTATTAACTGTTTCCATTTCTCCATTTGAAACATGAGCTCTGTTTCATCTAACTTCCTGTGATAGATGCATACTTGCAGTTTATGAACCCTTCCTTCATTCTGTAGATGCAAAGTTTGTATATTCTGGGTACTTGCAATCCGTAAAGTTGTATCTTCTTTTGTGACTCATTTCTCTTTCTGATGTAATGAAAGAAAGCTTTTACTTCTGGTGACTCAGATTTTGTAAATCACTTCCATTTCGGGTAGATTGGGAAACTTTAGTTAAGCATTTGTAACTTGAAAATGAGTTCTCCATTTGATTGCAGACTTGTATCGTTCCTTCTTCCTGTAGATGTAGTTTGTAATTTGTCGTTTACTTCTTTGCATTCTGTAGAGGCAAAATACTTCATTTATTTGTAAATTTTGTCTTTTGTAGATGTAGTTTGGCATCTTGACATGCTTTCTTTCTGGACCTGTATGAGTTCAAGCTTCTTTGACTTGTTGTTGTTGTTTTATGAACTATATCTGGAAATGAAAACCTAGCACTAGTAGTCTATTTCTTCGTGATTCATTTCCTCTTTGTAGATGTAATTCAAACTACTTTTATAAACTCTGTGCTTGCATACTTGACTTGTTGATCTTGTTTCCGGAAGGCATGCTTTGTTTGAACATTTGTTGAGCTTTGTAGTTTACTCCTTCGGTTGGAAGATGAATGCTATCTTTGATATTCTGTAGTTTGACATTTGCATTTAGGATAATGAATCTTTGGCAGTTGTATGTTGTTTCTTGGTTGCAAACATGATTGCATACTTTCTGTATAATGAAATAAATACCTTTTTCTGAAAATGAAGAAGATAATTAGTTTCTTTTTCGTAATGGCACTTCACTTTCCAGAAGTCATAGTAGCAATTCTGTCTCATTTTTTCATTATTTCTCAATTCTATTTTTCTGGAAAAGTCCATTTTGCAAGGGGAAACTCTGGAAAAAATTCCAATCCTTCTCTCTCCAGATTCTTATGATTTGACTTTTCTGAAAACATGTAAACATCTCTCTTGCTTGTTCGATTACTTGAATGAGCTGTCCATGCTAGCTTTACTTGATTCATCACAACTTCTGAAAAGTTGTAAGGTAGTTGTCCTTTAATTCACACTTGAATTTGGAAATTAAAAGGAACCTTTGATAGTTGTAGCATGATGAAAATCTGGAATGTCTATGTGTTTCATTTGATCATGATATCAACTTAGAAGTGATGAAACATGTACTTTTCTTGACTGTTTTTATTTCTTTTGAAGCTCAGATAGCTTAGAAAGCAATGTAGTAGCTAAAAAACATGCATTTCAATTATGTTTTAAATCAAAAGTCAATTTTACAAGGGGAAACTCTGCAAAATTTTTCCAAAAATCCTATTTTCTCTTTCCTTTTCTAGATTTTTGATCCTGATTTGCAAAAATACCTCTTTTTGACTTATTCTGATGCTTCTTTCTTAAACAATTAACTGATTTTCAATCAATGCTGCAACCTGTTCCTGCAAAATTCAGAAATGAGTTAGAAATAAATAGGATTTTTGGCCTCTCTTGTATCCATGTGGTTTATTTCTTCTTCTCTCCTTGTTCTGCAATTGTTTTCCAACTTTCTACATGTGTCATTCTTCAAATCTGTTTCTCTCACAAGTTGCTTCAGATTCGCCTTTCTAAATCAATCCTTAGCTTCTTTGATCTTCTCTTTTCAGATTCACTTTATGGACTCTACCTCTTCCTTGTTGCCAGCTCATCTGTATTTCTTTCTTTCAAGTACCATTAGATGCATTGAATTCAGAATATGTATTTGCTTTTAGAACATGAGTATTGGAATAACATTGTACTCTGAGCTCAATTTTGACCAATACTTCTCTTTTCTTGCAAGTGTTAAGAAATGGAGATGGAAGCGTAGAAAATGGAAGAGTTGAGATGGAGATGGAAAGGTTGAGGAGTGGAGACAAGATAGAAAAGGCAATGATGGGTTCCTTTTACTCCTCTACTCTTGTTCTTTAAGCATGCATGACGGTATTATCATTTCCATGTATATGATGAGTCACTTAGTCATATCCCACAGCTTGTGTGGGAAATCTTATGATTTCTTATGAATAAATCATTAAATTGAAATAATGAGTTGATTATCTCTTTCTGCATTCAATTTTCCTTTGATTGTACAATGATGTACGCAACTCAATATCTCAATAAAATGAATTAACATAAGGGATAACTTGAAGTGAATACACATAACTCCAGTGGATAATCATTGAATGAAATGTGTCTCTTTGTATGTTTTGTGATTATCTTAGCTTCCATTCTTCGTTTTGACTCCTTTCTACTATCTCCATTTGGACATTATTGTCACCGCTTGTTTGTTTATCAATATTTTCTTGATGGAAGTAGCGGAAAGGAGTTAATTATAATATTTTATGGCATCATATATAAATGCAAACTCATTAATCATGACAACTTTAATGAATACAGAGCAATAAATCTGATAGGCACATATGATAATAACCGTGAATCTGATTACTTGAAAACTACCACTATGTTTGTTGTTCCAAAACTATACACCTTACATACTCTGTAATCCGGTGTCTTCATCAAGATAACATAGATGTCCTTCGGGGCTTGTGTTCTTTTGCTGAGGATATTCGTGAAATTGTAGACTATGTGAGTTGTTACGTTTTGTAACAGCACACATAGCCGCAGATTTCACTTAATCTCTTTCACAAATCAGCAATAACAAGATAATCTGATATAATTCCTTAGCTTAGGTATACTTCACCAAAGCTATCCATCGTAACAAATTTTTGAGTTTCCCATTTTTGCACAAGTGCAAAAATTGTCAACAATTCCTCACAATAATAGTTTACAATAAAGCATGCACACTAAAATTTGATCATAAAGACCAATTTTATGTATTAGGGAAGATAGTTTAAGCATTAAAATATAAGAATTCAAGGAAAATAAATCACAAGAATGACTACCATTAATTCACAAAACTATAAAATACTTTTGGAAAGGAAAAATCTATTTCTTTTCATAAAAGGGCACTTCTGAAAAATCCTCCAAAGACTTCATTACATCGAAAGCCTCCTTATGTTTTGTAAAAGCATACAATATATATAAAAATCACCTCCCCAGCACTCCAAAAATATCCTTCCTAGACTCAATTTAACTCTCCGCTTCTATATGGAGATGAATCCAATAATAGCTTTACATATGTTTGGTCAAACTGAAGTTGAACTTTCAATCATCCTCTGCATGATGAGATGTGACGGATCACTTCTTGCATTAATTAAGGTATACTCCAAAGAATACAAGGTAAAAGTCTATTTTAAAACATATCTAAAAAGCTAATTTCGTCATTATCTAGAAATGGAATTCTTGGCACTTGTGCACATGAATTAAAATAATTGTTGTGTAACTTTGTCTTATCTCCATTTGACTCCCTTTAATTTGACACATGTATCATGACCTCGTGATTAGGAAATAATTACCCCATGCAAAATTTTACAATAATTAAGACATTCGAAATGGGTTCCCACTTTGGCCATAATAATGCATATGATTAGACACCGTATGCTAATAATTTTAATATTCTAAATACCATAAAGCAAATGAAAAATGTCTTGAATCCATTATCAAACTCTCGGTAGTCATAAGATCCTTTGACCAAACCACGCTTAGAATTAAACCAACTATGGTTTACAGGATATGACATGAAGTTAGGGTTCAAGCCTAAAACACATTTACTCTTTCATTTTGTTATTTTGATGAAGAGTTTTGGGAATAAAAGGGGAAAAACTATGGAAAAAAATTTTCTATGGTGGATTTGATCTTCTGAGTTGGTATCTTATTGGTTCTATGGCCAAATTTTTTGGATAATTGGAGCTACTATGTATTTTTGATCTTCCATTTTCCTTTTTTTCACTCACATTCAAGTTGGGATTTCTCTGTTTCTTATTTGCAATGTTTGTATTATTCATACCCTCAGCCATTTATGATCTAGCTCTTCACATTCCTCGCTTTGTGAGGGTTTCAAGATGTGCCTCCATAGTTCTTTTCTGTGTGTGAACGTGGATGATTTTGAAGCTTCCTATTGGACGAAATTATGCATTGCCATATCTAGGTATGATTTCTTTTATTATGGGTTGAATCTATTTGATATGACCGTACATTAATGGCTCGATTTGAAAGGTTGATTTCCATTATCTATTTTACCCTCGAGCTATGCATTTGACCTCTAATGGCTTTTTATTTTTACCATTCTCAAAAATGGCTATTCCTAGTTCGTGCTTCTTTGTCTGGGTTTTAGTATAATTTTGATAGAATTTTTTTCACATGCTAATGTCGAGGACAACCCCATCCACATTTGATTGATCATGTTTCAAACAACAAAACTTAAAATTCTTAAACAATGTACATTATAAGCTCCAAATAAAATCAACTAATAGAAATATTATCAATCGAAGAAAATTTCGTTAATGTCCATATCTTTCCTCCTATTAATAACTCTAGAATAACAATTTCGTACATGTATACATAAGATTTCTCATTAAGCCTTGATGTTTTTTCTTCTATTTTGATTTTGAGCATACTTGTATTATTTGACAGTAACCTTAGCTCTTCACTATTGCAGACCGATAGATTGATTTATCCATTGGGTTGTGCTCAATTTTTTTCATCATTGCTCGCTTGTTTTAGGACTCTTCTCCTTCAATGTGACATTATAACTATGATTTGGTTGTTGAACTCGGCCTTTACTCTTTTGTTGAGTTATATTGACATTATTATGCTCCATTAGGAAAGCTCAAACTGGGTGAGAACAACTTGAGCTTTGTTGTAATATTTATCCCATCTTGAGATTCTTTTCTCGACTTTAAAATCAACTTAAATTATTATTCAATGGTGAATCCTTGTCAATTGCATTTTCTACAATTTTTAATCGTTTACCTAAATGCAAAATTGTTTTCACCTCTCTACGATGTTGATGTATGACCTTGACATTAATGAGCTCCTGAAATGTAGTTTGGTAGTTGTTTATTTCACATTATTGTGGTAGCATTGTATTGTAGTTTTGAAGATTTACATACCTGGATCACTAAAAATACAGGTCTTTGAACTTAAGAAAGTATATTGCTCGAACTCAAACATGATGGTGATTGTAGCTTATTTCTTTTATAAACTCGCTTCAATGATATCTTGTAATTTGATTTCTTAGTTCATTAATGGATTTAAGAACTAAAAATAGTGCTTCATCTACATGATAAAGCTGAAATTTAATTTCTAAACTTATTACCTTTACAAATTTGAATCCATTATGAGTGAATATAACAGACGTGCTTGATTGAGGTAGGTAATTCGCAAATTTATATTTTGAGCTACCATTCTTCTATCTCTGGATTTATCATCATTTATATGAGATGATTAGTGCTTTCCTCATTCCTCATTCTGTTACCTCTCTTTGATTGGTGTTCATTCCACACTATGTGGTTGTTCTTGATGTTGTAGATGAAAACATGTACCTACGATATTCCATTTTTATGTCATCTCTTAGAACTCCAAACTCTTACAAATATGAATTTTTCTTCTCTTGCACTTGTACTCAATTCAACCTTCTCTTCTTTTGTGATGTAAAAGAACCTATTATGAAAGCTTAACTATGATTTTCTCCTACTTTTGCAAGCATATTCAAGCTCATGATAATAGTTGTATTTTCTTGTTACTTATAATGCATACTTAAGAAACTTTTGCAATGCATTCTTTAAAATCGAAAATCCGGAATGTAAATGAACTATGTTATTTCATGGTTGCTTTGAAATCAGAAATTTTTGTGATAAGATAACAATACCATGCATTTTTGTATACACATCCTTGTAAATCTGAATCTCATATTTTCTAAATTGGCTTGGTGTTTTGATTGCTTTGAATCTTTTGAAAAAATAGTGGCACCAACCGATCATTCTTTTGAGCTTGTTGTAGATATATGGATGTAGTTCTTCTATATTCTGTTTCATATCTTGCCTTGATCTTTTCTCAAGAATTTTAGTTGGCATCTCGCATTCGCTTTTTGAAATTTTTTCCGATAGTTGCACATTAAAAGAAATTGTTAGAAAAAGTGAAGGTTGTTGGCCTTTCCTTTTATTATTATGTTGATTTATTCTCGTGATGTTATTTTGAATGATGAAAATCTTCTCTCTTTTCGTATGATATTATATACCTTGTATGCCTTCTATACTTTTTTATTTTCATGTACATATTGAAGAAATTACATTTTCCTAAAATTATGAATATAAGAGGACAGAGAAAAAAAAATGAGCTCTAACAAACTTTGATGTCTCTTTTCATGTGTTTGTTGAGGATGGAAAGAAGATGAGAAGGAGAAGGCTAGAAGTTGAGGATCTACGAGGAAAATCCATCAAAAATTCAGGGCAATGATGGATTTTGTCCCTTCTCTTACATTCATAGTTTCATATACATGTATTTTCTTTTCTTTGTATCGTACCTAGAGTTATTTCCCACGGCTTGTGTGGGACCACTTGTACATTTAAATTATGAAATAAATGAAAATAAGTTATTGTGATGAGATGTAAATATTTCTTTTGCATTTCCTTTTCATTAACATATTGTTAAATGAACCTTTTGCAACTCAACACACTAAGTAATTTCACTTAATCATAAAGTAATGAATCAAATGTACCTTGATTAAATCTGAAACTAAAATGAATGAAAGCAAAAGAATTGCTTCAATTTTCTTAAAATGGATTGTCTCTTTGTTCACTTTGGGATGTCCATCTTCAATCTATCTTGTCTTTCTCATCTTTGCTAGGGTCTTGCATCAGTTCTTGAAGGGTTGATGCATGATCATGATGGAGATGATGCATGGAAAGACATCTTAGGAGGAAGATTGACATTCTAAAACAAACACAACAACAATTTATAACCCTCTTCCTTTAATAGATCACTTAGATTAACCCCTTCAATCTGAGAAACAAGTTTCCAGTTGACCTCTCTCATAGGTGTGAGAAATGTCAACAATGATAAGGGTTATGTAATTGCATTATACTTAAGAGGTTGGGTTAAAATAACTAATATTGGTACTAAGGGGCTTGCTAATAATGGAAGCCTATTGCCCCATACAAATCCCTCAAAAATTCCCTCATTTTTATTGGATTATTCAAACAAGAAAGGAGATTATTTTCACAAATATTTGTGTGTAAGCCTTGAAAATCGAAAAAATAATTTTAGAGCCACAAATAAAATGAACAAAATCATGGTTTCCTAGAAAACAATTGCAAGATATGCACTACTTTATTATTAGAAGAGGACTAAAATAGTTATGGCAAAGATACTCTATTCATATTGATCCATCCGGATCTTATTTATCTTGTTGTATGGACCTATGATGATCATCTTCAAAATTGTAATAAATCAAATATTCCCCTAAAAAATTATGATTTTTTGTTAAGACAAGGTAGACATACTACATTATTAATGTAACACCAATTTTCATACAATTTAAATAACTTTAATGTATGTAATACCTCACAAGTCACCTTTATATCAAAATTCTTAACGATGTAAAAATTGACACCAATAATTATATTTGTTTAATTGATAAATTTTACATCTTATTATCCTATTATTATTCTCTACTTTGACATAATTTTATTAAGATTATTTCATTTATTACATTACTAAAAATGTCATTATCGCTTAATTCATTTATCAATTAAAATGTAACTTGTTCCAACATTATAAAATTCTAACTGAATATTTCTATAAAAACCGATGATTAAATACTCACCCTTAGTTGTAAAATATATAGAAATATTGATTACATACAATCAACTAAACTAAGTTTTCACTCTCCATACAATTAATAATAATCACGCAAGAAATTTATGGATAAGTAAAAACTATTTTTTCAAAAACAAGACCCACCACGAATATTAGTTTTTGAAAGATAACGATGAACCCAATGTTGTTCTTATAAAAATATTTTCTTTCACACTATAAAAATAAAACTAATAACATGGCTGACCATCAATCATGATTTTTTTAATAATGAAGAATCATCCCTGCTTTTAGTACAGATTTTCTTACAAATTACAAATGTTTTTACCGTTGCGTTGCATTGCATTGCGTTGACGACATAGCCGACATAGCTATTATTTGACTGTACCGTTTACCATACGCTCACAAATTAAATTACCTCTTTGGCACCAAATTATTTGACTGTGTAACATTAAAACATGCGCGAATTTAAAAGGCAATTATGTTTATTATGTTTCCTTTTTCATCGCGAAATGATTATTCTATGGGACCCACTTACGGCCTCTTATTTTAAGAAGAAGTTTTTAAAAATTAGAAAGAACTTTTGTAGAATAACATTCTTGATGTGAAACTAAAATCCAAAAATATTAAAAAGGTATATATAGTTGTTTTCATTTCATCATCAAAAAAATTATTAGAACTCTGTGTAGTCTTTGGAAAAGTGAAAGGTTTTGGAGTTTTTGAAGAAAATAAGTATAATTATGAAATCGGGGTCCCTTAAATGATAGTGAGAAATGAGGGTCCCTTAGATGACAGCTTGGGTTGTGTTGTTCCATTTTATCATCAAACTATTACCAGAAATTTGTGTAGAAGTCTTAAGTGATAAAAGTTTTTGGAGCTCCAAAGAAAATAAATAAGATCATGAAATCAAGGTTCCTTACATGATAATCACAAAAATGGTATTTCGTAGAATATGTTGTATATTTTGCATAATCTACATCTAGAAGTATTATACACCTTTTCTATGAGTGTTATTTGGGGTCCAAGAGTATAAATATATGGTTTTTATCTACACATGTATATGAGTGGTGGAAAAATCTATGATTGATGGAAAACCATTATGGATTGTTTTCTTGGCCCATGGTTTTGGTACCATTGTATTGTAAAACAGCTTTGACGATTACCTATTGACGTGCTTGCATATAGATGGACATGTAGTAAGGAAGAATATAACTTGGAAGTATATTGTTGTATTTTAAATGGTTAAGTTAATGCAACAAGAGAGAGAAGTTATCACACTAAATTTTTCCAAAAAGACTTTCCAAGGATAAATCATGTGTTATCTTATGTCTCATTTTTCATTTTATGTTTATCTTGAATATTCTATTAAGTATATATTCTCACTTATTTTTTATTGGTTCAAAACTCTACACTTTTAGAGTTTCATCAAAAACAACATAATTACGGAAAAATACTCTATTTAGAAAAAAATTGGTCTTCCTTGTCTTGTTGTATACATATATGATGTGCAATCTATTTATTTTGATTATCTCCAAAAATTAAGATAGATAAAATATTCGTGCCCTGAAACCTCATCTTGTCAATAATGTATACTACTAAAATATTCTTTTTAAAGATATAAATTGCATTATTATGGTCATGAAAAGGATGAGTTCACCATCAGCCGCCAAGATCCCTAAATCTAATCTCTTCTATAGAAATGGTGGAGGAGGCGTGAAGGGTAGATGGGTTTCTAGCTAATTTGCACATACGTCATTATGCTCGCAACAAAGCCCGAGGTCTACATTTGCTCCTCGTGGTGGTCATGGGCTTGCTTGGGATTGAATCTGTAGAGGGATACAAGGACTGAGAACATGGCTACCTTTGGAGGACATCGTTTGGTACTTTAGCTTTGTTAGAGATGGGACTGCGGTGGTCGTTTTTTTCACTGCATGGCGTTCCTTTTGGACATAGCTATTGGATATATAAAGGGATGCAAGTATATGAAACCCTTACCCTGTACAAAAGTTACTCCTTTAGTGACCTTTGGAGGTGTTGGAGGTGTTGGAGAAGGAACAATATTTCATGTGTAATGAATTGATCTGTTGCTTCAACAGTTTCAGATGCATATTTTCAACCCAGCTACATTCGTGGATTTTAGAGCTTGACATCCCATAATAGAAGGTAAAGTTAATATTTATCCGTTTTTATCCATTTAATCAAGGAAAAACATAACATTTCACAATATTTGGGAGTGCCAATCTCATCACTTGTTTTTCAAGCCATGGTTCCCCTCCTTCAATCCAATCACAAAAAAAAATCTTACCAATCATGTATGAGTGAGGGTACCCAGATCTACCACTTCAATTTTGGAGCAAGGCATGCTTTACCTCCATCGTTAATGCACTTGGTACCATTATCTCATTTGACCTGAAAACCAAGGTTATATCCCACCCAACCTTTAACTGCATTTTGGTAAATTTGGAAATTTCAAAAGCTCTCCCGATAAATATATAGAGCTTAGGATTCTCGATATAATTTGCAATCAAACCATTGCTATGAAGGCCTTTGTTTCCTATGCAAGAAATGCATTATGTTAAGAAAATTGGCCTTAAAGTGCCGAATTATAAAACAAAAGGTGCGTGATAGTCAAATAATGTGGTGGAAAGATGATCTCCCCTGAATCTTTTACCTGAAAGTATTTGGGAAAATGGATTTGAATTCCGATTCAGAGGTAAACAGTCTAAAAGAGATAATCCCAGTTAGTCCTTTGGATGAAAAAGAGACTACAGTATAGTATCTACCTCAGATAACAGTGGACGAAAGGGATCATATATTGGAGGCACCAACGAGGGAGGATCCTAGGACCACTAAATGGAAAGAAAAGGATGTGAATAGTTTGTTATAGGACAAGGCAAGGCTTATGGTATAGGATGGTGATTGTTCTTACATGGATATCGAAATTGTTATTCCTATGTCATTGACCGAGGGTGCATGGAATGTGGTTTGAAAAAGAGGAAAGGGAAATAAAAGAGGATAAGTGAAATTCTATTCAAGACTTTTCGATCTCGAAAAATGTGGCTAATTAGGTGGTATTGAGAAAAAAATTATTGTTGACATATAGTGGATTGATAACTACTCCTAAGGAAAAGTTTTTTTAGAATTGTTGTCGAGATGATGGATTATGGTTGGTATTGTAGACATGTAAAATGTTGAAATAGTCATTGAATAAATAATTCACCAATTATTAAATAATTATCCATCCCCACCATCGACCTTATAATAATTAATTTAACTAATTATTATATCATATACAATCACATTCCAATAATTCCATATTTTATACATCCCATCTATACCCTTAGAAATATTGATACAATTATTAATATTTCATTCATTATACTAAATAAACCTCATTAACTATTTTTCTCTAATTTAAAAATACTTACCCACCTACCACCTACCCTATACCTATGGTATGCCTAGCCTCTCCATCTAATCACCCCCACTAAATGTAATTAATCTCACCTAATCACCACTTAATGAGCCCCTCAAATCTAGAGACTTCTAATTCTAGAAGTCTCTCCATCTTTCCCTCCTTTTATTCAAATATTCAAATTAAAATACTCTTCTATTGAAATTTGAATTCAATAGAGGATACTAAGCAAATCTAGAATTTTCTACACCCGCCCTCTCATCCATTTTCAACCATTGATCTAATCCACCATGCCAAAAACTCAACCATCCATTTCTACTCCTCCAACTATAAATAGAGGTTTCATCCTCCATGGAACGCATATGGAGATTTTTGCAAGTATATGCTGCCCAACTTTCTAACAATCTAAGAATTCTTCATATCCATCCATAAAGTTCAATCAAACAAATTATCAAGGGGAGGTGCTTTGTCAAAATTTTCTCCAAGTATCTCAAAGCATCCATCAGCATACATCAAAGTAAGAAAATCAAAGGAGAAAATCCAAGGAAACAAAGGAAGAGAATTCCACTTGTAGGTAAGTACATGTAAATTGTTTTCCTTTCCTTTTAATCTTGCTCAATCATAGGTAGATAATTAGTTGTGTTAGATTTTGTATTGGTTTGGTTGCAATAATCTTATCATTTGTGCATGCCAACACAATTTTTTGTCTATATTTTGCACTCCACTATGGGGCTTACCCCACTAATTTTAATTGGAATAGGTCACACTAATAATTTATAATAAATTTCCAAAAATTTGGACACTTTCAATGAAATTTCAACCTCAAAATTTGAATTTTCAGGTCTCTAGACATATTAGCGTATATGCCCTATTTTAGCGCATTATCTGCGTCACCTATTTTAGGTCATTTAACTAATTGTGTTTTACTCTTTCTGCGTAGGAAAATAATTTAGCGCATTTGTGCTACTTTAGCGCATTTATACTACTGCTTTGAGTGCATACAACCTTTAACATATTTGTTGTGCAGGTTCTTGGATAAAAATGCATGTCTTTTAACTTTTCAACACATTTATCTACTATTTTAGCACATACAACAACTAACACGTTGTGTTTGCAAAGTTTTAAACATTAGCACCTTTATTCCCTATTTTAGCGCATTTTTCTCCTGTAATCATTGCATTTATAACAAAGACCATTTTTGACTTCGCAATAAATATTAACTTGCATAATTTGCATTCCGTGGCATTCTTATAGTATTTTACATTCTATTTTTGCGAAAAATCTAGGAACAAGGGGAAACTTTGCCGATTTTTCCACTTGATCAAAATAATACATATATTGCCTAAAATTTTGTGGTTGAGGTATTAAAACAAACCAAGACTAGTAACCCTTTGTCTTGCATCTCGAGCAAAGATCTAAGTGTATCGGGGTTTTTATTAAAACTACTAACCTTTTGTCTCTGCAGATTTCCTAAGTCAATAACCCCCATTCCAATATCTCATTTTGATTAAGTTTTGTATTTTATTTTTTCGTACTTTGTGTGCTTTGTTTGTTTAAAACTAAAGGTGATACCGCGTATGCTCTCCCTCTCGCATCCTAGGACAATCATGAGAATAAAAATGACTAACCTTTCTCCCTTTGTTCTCTTTATAGGGGGTAACTCTGACGTGGAAGTGACACCATGCACTTACTAGTCCTAGGGGTCTCGTGACCATGGGCTTCATCTCCACGCACATAGACACACCCCGTGTTTCAGTGGGGTATACAAATTCAAGGACAACTATCATTATTGGTTAAGTGTGACGTGAAGTGAGGGGCTTCCATGTCCCAATACATAAGCCTTGATAGCATCCTTGCCATGCGGTTTGGGCCCTACATACCGTAAGGTATATAGGGGATGACCCTAGAGAGCTCGTTTATCCTAGACTAGGTAGTCTTCAGCCACAATCAAGCTATAGTGCAGGGGAAGGAACCACCAAAGATCACTCACTAGCTGATCACACATTGACGTAAAGGTGGTCTAACTCAGTGAGCGCCACTATCGTGTGTGGTATTGAAAGTGATCTATAGCTTGATTGTACTCCCACTTGACTAGTTAGGATTGTTCATGCATGAGTGTACTTATTCAAGTGTTTTGTTGAAACCAGTATAACAATCCATACACCAACTCTTGTAAATAAACCATACACTTATCACCCATCAATTTTGATCATAGTTTTTACCATAATTTTTCAAAATAAAATAACACCATAATTTCCCACACCACATACTGCTAACATCCGAATTTTTGACTATACAATACCCATCTAATATTATACTGGGGCATTTTGTACGTAAACCAAATATTTACCCCTATAAGATTTTATACATACACCATTATCATATAAATAGTTTTTACAAAACCCCTCACATTAATACAAAAACACAAATTTTTATAAAATTAAATCAATACATTCATCTAGTTAAATAAATTCATAATTCTACCTTCACTAACTATATTCAAGCCCTTTTCCACTTTCAAAGAATACTATCACAAATCTTAAACCACATAAGGCCTACCTAAATAATCGCTTTGACATTTCCTATTGAAATCTTAATCAACCTAGGTTCTGGGACACATACCAATCACATAATTCACCTATCCTAAGTCTTGCCACAATCTCATATCATCACACTCAAATTAAAGCATCCTAATTATGATCCTTTTCATTAAATCAAAACTAATATTATTAATCGACATCTTGCGTATAGGCCAAATACCCTTACCCCTATCATATTCTTCTAAGCCCTTATAAAAAGGAACATCCTAAGCCCCCTACTAATGAAACATATCATTTCTTCTCGTTCTCTCCTCCAATTTCTTCCATGTTATAAGAAAGACTAGATTACCAAGGTTAAACATCAAGATCACTAAGGAATCGTAATATTTCCTTTCATCCATACGTCCTTCACCCCAAGGACACTTCATCCCACACATTTCATCAACATTAGAAATCTAATGACACATAGGTAAATAATAACCTAATCTCAATCTGAAATGAAGACGAAAATATCAACCACAACATGGAAAATGATTTATTCAATCACAATTACTATGATGCCAATAACAAAGGAAACCAACCTAGAGGAGTAGACAAAAGAGACTGTGGTCAAACTAGTAGTGACAATGAATCTAGCATATATTTCATGTAAGAAAGACACCTAAAGATGTTAAATCGATTTGTTGAAAAATAAGGATTCCCTTTTACTCCAATTATATCACATGGAGGAAAAAATTCCTTCTGATTACACCCATGAAAAAATCCATAGTATTCTCCTAGATAACAATGATGGCATTAGCCAAAGACCACCCTCCACCCATCATCCTAATTCAAATCATTGTCACATTGCACATGGACGAGATGGCAGAGAGAATAACACCCATATATCCAAAGAAGCCATATTGTCTCAATTACAACAAATGAGCAATCAAATCACCCAATCAACCTCTCGCTTCGAACCACAACTATCTAGTGATCATGGATCCAATCATTCGAACCCAATTTCAAACCACCACCACTTAACCCTCTAGAACCAACCTTGGAGCAAGAAGTAAAGTATATGAAGAAAATGATTTAAGGGTTGCAACTCGACACTCAAGGACGTCAATATAAATTTGAAGAATTTTTCCCTTATCAATTTGACCGTGATATATTATGGTTCCATTTCCCACCATATTTTGAACCACCTAAATTTGAAAAATACAAAGGAAAAGTAGATCCTCGTGAACATGTTAAGGAATTCTACATGTTGTGTCAAGAAGTTTCCTACAATGATTCCTATCTGTTAAGACTCTTCTCTAGAAGTATAGGTGGTCCAGCTTTAGAATGGTTCATTTGATTACACAAAGGTTCTATTATAACATTCATCAACTTATCAGAAAAATTCATAAAACACTTCTCTTATAATGTAGAGCATGATGTCATAATGATTGATTTGTGCAATACTAAACAACGAAATGGTGAAAGTTTCTCATCATTCCTACAATGATGGCGAGCCCTTGCTAGCCACATTATGTGGCCTATACCTGAGAAGTAACTAGTTACCATTTTTGTGTCCAACCTTCATCAGGAATTAGCATTCCATCTGCAAGTCCATTGTGCAAACACCTTTAATGACATCATTGAGAAAGGAATGCAAATCGAGAGATCCCTTGTCATAAAGGATCTTATTTAGATATATTCTCGTGAAAATCACAACCAATCCAATCAACCCTCTACATCTGAAAATCCCAAGTATTTTAATAAGAATTAAAATTTCATTGGTGATGGAGTGACAGACATTAAAAATGTCCAACACGTCCATACCACTTTGCTACCATATCCGTCCCTAAAGGACAACCTTGGTCCACTCAAGATGTAAGGCGACGAGTATACACCCCCTTGGTGAATCCTTAGAAGAAATCCTTGATAAACTAATCGCTGCTAATATGGTTGTTTTCCATCAAACTCAACCTATTGATGAGTCCCATCCCAAACCTTCACGGTTTAAAGAACATGAAGACTGCAAGTTCCATAAAATCAAGGTTCATGCCATGCACTGGTGTATGAAATTGAAAAATTATATCCAAGACCTTATCGATCGAGGCGATATTGAAATAGAGGATAATGCTTCCACCTCTTCCCAAAATTAGAAACTTGGGATATATCAAAACCCCTTCCTAATCATGGACAGAGCAATGCTTCTAACCAAGGACAACAAAAGTCTATAAATAAACCTGAATCCTCCACTCACCGCTCCAACCATATTAATTACCACCGCGTACCCCCTCCGTATACATCGCTTTTTCACCATATTCACTATTCTCTCCATCAAGTAGCCATGATTAAAGTGAAAGTTCCTTCACAAAAGTGTGTTGTCACTACTCATAGGAACCGTGTGGTGGTTCAAGGAGCCACTCCATTATCTTCCAATCCAACACCACAAGCACAATATAATATCATTGAACAACTTGAGAAAACTCTTGTGCAAATCTCCATTATGGACCTTCTCAAAACATCATCCATCCACAAAGAAATCTTATACACCGTCCTCCAAGAAGCACATGTTCCCACCGATATCGATACTACACAATTTCAAGCCCTTGTTGCCAATCTCTCTCCATATCCAACAATCCCATGTACTTTCACTCAACATGACCTTCCACCACACGACCCCGCCCACAACCTTCCTCTTTACATTGAAGTTCTTATTGGCAGTTTTCATGTTAAAAGATTGCTAATAGACAACGGATAAACACTTAATCTTTGTACTCTAAATCTCATACATCGGCTAGGGTATAACAATTTGGATTTGTAACAAGATATAATCACTATCAAAGCATATGACAATACGGAACGTAGATCAGTGGGCACCATTTATCTACCCATCAATGTTGGGCCTGTCAGTCACTCCCCCACGCTTTCCTATGTGATAGATATCCATTTCCCACATAACCTCCTACTTGGCCAACCTTGGATTCACAACATGAATTCTATACCATCCAAACTCCATCAGTGTCATAAATTTGAACATGCTAGTACTAAAATTACTATTCATGATGACCCTCAACCTTTCCAATATTGTCAAGCATTGGAGGTTGAGAGTTATCGAGAACCTTATTGTCCCATCACCGAAATTGCACCAACAACATTACCTTCATCATACGCCACTTCGTATGTCTCCCCTAACAGTATCCCATCCCCACCTCACTACACCTCCTCATCATCCGCTCCTCTTTTACCTACTTCACCCATATCTACTCCCCTTCTTCCCACTCCATCACTCAAGCTAAAAGTGACAGGTGTGATGAATACCAAACATTTAGCATCAACAACCTACCACCATCACCTAAATGGTTTGGTAGGTCTGATGTCTATTTAAACAAGTGACAAACATATAAGCCGGGTTCATCCACTTTCATTCATTATGGGTACCTTGTTGATGAGTACCTTGATCCATTTGATTCCTCATGGCTTATTGATTACTCTATACCTTCATGTTGTTTGAATAATTAATATCTAATTCCTAAAAGGATCATGACCCATATGGGATACTCTAGACAAGGGTTAGGTCGCTATGAAAAAGGCATACAGAACCCCCGCGCTGTCATTCCTAGCCTTGATGGACATGGATTAGGATATTGACCACCTAGTGAAAGCATCTGCGATGACCTGAGTGACACTTCTAGTACCATTGAGGAGGTCATTGACAATATTGATATGAGTTATGTTTACAGCCAATATGAAGACCTCGCCAACACCAACCTCTTCCCCGACACCGTTATTGTTTCCATCGACATCACCCTCACATACCCACAACTCATTGAATGAGACAAATGATCAGAACATCCTCCTCTTGACTCATTTCAAAATGATGAGGCAATTCTTGAGTTCATAGGAACTCACAAAAACCTACCCATTGGATATCACAAAAGGGGTTTCCAAGTACGTTTGAATGTTGATGCCTATTTTGGGGCGTAGAGCACTCCCTTTTTCCTCCATCTCAACTTTATATCCCTCACCCCATCTTCTCTTATCACTTTGACAAAGAATATCCCCTCATTGAATTCTTCCAAGAATCCCCGAATCCCCAAGATGACCCAGTCATCGATCAACTTCTTCCCACTCATGAACCTCTACAAGATGGCTCCACATTCATAGTTGAGGAAACCATAGATATCAACATCGACACAAAAGAAGAGACCAAGATTCTAAAATTGGGGCATTCTTTTCTATAGAAGAGAGGGACGTCTTCACCACACTCCTCAAAGAATTCTCAGACATATTTTCATAATCCTATGTAGATATGCCTGGTTTAGACCCTTCTCTTGTGGTCCATAATCTTGTAGTATGAAAATATACAAAACTAGTCAAGCAGAAGCTTCAAAAATGCATCCAAGAATTATGTTGCTTGTCTAAGAGGAACTAAAAAGGCTGCTTAACATCAACTTCATTCGAACTATTAATTATTCTTAGTGGATCTCCAATATTGTCCTAGTAGGAAAAAATACTGGGGGCATTCATATTTGTACTGATTTTCGTGACATCAACAAAGCTTTGCCTAAAGATGACTTTCCGCTACCAAATATTGATATGATCATCGACTCTATTACGCACATGAGATGTTATCCCTCATGGATGGTTTCTATTGCTATAATCAGATCAAAATTGCAAAAGAAGATCAACATAAAACAACTTTCACTACACCTTGGGGCACATATTACTATCAAGTCATGCCCTTTGGAATCAAAAATTCAGAGCCACTTATTAACGTGTCATGATCATGTTATTTTTCATGATATGATGTATAATATAGTAGAGAATACATCGACAACATTATGGGAAAATCAAAAACTTGCGAGGAACATCTTGCAGTCCTACGCCAAATTTTTAATGCCTTCGAGAATATAAAGTTTTTATAAATCCCAAGAAATGTGTTTTGGCGTCACATCTAGAAAACTAATCGGTTTCATTATCTCTGACACGTAATCAAAATTGATCCGAGATAAAGTTAAAGATGTGATTAAAATGCCTCCACCTAAAAATCTCAAATAGGGCTTAGGAATCCTACGGGAAAAACCAAGCTATCGGAGATTCATATCACAGTTGGCCAACAAATATCATCCATTCCACCATCTGCTAAAAAGGGCACAGAATTTCACTTGAAGAGGAATTTAAAGCCTCCTTTGAAAAACTTAAGGAATAGTTGATGAATCCTCCTGTCTTCGCATCGTCCACTCTAGGGGTACCACTTTTACTCTATATATCTACCACGTAGCACGCCTTGGGATCCCTTCTAGCACAACGTGATAATCAAGGAAAGGAACATTCCATCTACTATTTAAGCCAACATTATTTACATATGAGCTCAAATACACCCCTATGGAAAAATATCATCTTGTCGTGGTCTTCGCTTCTCAAAAGCTACGACATTATATGCTCAATAATACTACTAAGCTCATAGCTAAAGTAGATCCACTTAAATATCTAATTTTCAAATCATCTCTTACATGACAAATGGCTAAATGGATCATGATTCTAAACAAATTTGACATTGAATATGTTAATAAAAAAGATATCAAAGGATAAGTGCTAATTATGTGAACAATTGGAAGAAGCTCTATTTTTCATACTACACCACTCACCACATGGTTCCCAGATGAATCCATATGTACAATTACAAGATCAGACTTATGGACATTGTACTTTGATGGATCATTATCACATCATGGTTCGGGAGTAGGTATCCTATTTATTACTTCTTAAGGTGAATTAATTCCTAAAGCCTTCCGGCTTGCTTTTCCTTGTACCAATAACATTGCTAAATATGAAGCACTTCTCGCTGGTTTAAAAATGGCTATTCAATGGAATATTAAACATCTCAATGTATTTGGTGATTCACAACTAATCATTAAACAAGTTAATGATGAATATGCCACCAAGGACGATAATTCGGTTCCTTATAAAAGAATGGTCGATAGTTTCAAGACCTACTTTCAGCACATTCAATTTGAGCAAGTCCCTCGTCAGACAAGCAACAAGAAACATATTCTATGGCTACCATTGCCTCTCTTCTAGACATGCCTCCGGAAGCATCCAATTCCAAATTCCCGATCAATCAATTAATGATTCCCGCTTATGATACTCCTAAATCGAGAGATGGTTTATGAGATCGTTGGTCATAATTACTACCTAATCTCCCTCGCAACTATCAAACTATTGTAAATCATTCATCCAATAAGCTTCCCGCTTCACCATCCTTGGAGATAGCATTTATCGTAGAAGCTTCGATATAACTTTTCTATGTTGCTTAAATTCCCAAGAGACCGAATCAACACTCCGGAAGTTCATGTAGGGACTTATGGTGCTCACACCGGTGGTTTGGCTCTCACCAAAAAAAAAGAATTCACAACGAGATATTCTTGGCCAAAAATGGAAAGAGATACATGCTCCTATGTCTATAAATATGTGCCTTACTGTTAAAAGTATCTTTGGCCTCATCCACATGCCATCAAAAGCTTTACAACCCATCACCACCACATGGCCCTTATGTACCAGGGTTTAGATCTCATCGGAAAATTAAACCCCACTTCCTCTTATTACCATAAATTCATTATCACCGCTACAAAATACTTTACCAAGTGGGTCAAAGCCATGCCACTCACTTATGTCAAAGGTAAGAAAATTTCCAAATTCATCCTCAACCACATCATCTATTGCTACGGTGTCCCATCCATACTTATTACAAATAATGACACATCCTTAAAAAATCAAGATGTCTGCGAACTTTGTGAAAAATTCCATATCAAGCATAAATTATCTACCCCTTATTATCCACAAGGCAAAGATCAATTTGAAGCATCTAATAAGACCCTCAAGTACATCCTTGGTAAAATAGTAAATCAAGCAAGAGGTGATTGACATGCAAAAATATATCCCACCTTGTGGGCTTACCACACATCCATCTGCACTTCCCGATGGCACCACGCCATATTCTCTGTTTTTGGCACAAAAGAAAATTTTCCCATTGAGATCGAGATCCCATCCCTATATATTTCCCTCCAGCACCTTATCAATGATGAAGACTACCACATCCATTTCCTATCTCAAGCCCTCAACTATCTCAAAGCCTATCAAAGCCTAATCCAAAGCCTATCAAAATAGCATTCGTAGCCATTATGGAAAACATGTAAAAGACCACAAATTTGAAGTTGATAGCCTAGTCCTTAAGGAAAACCAATGTAACACCAATGCTGATCGCGAAAAGAAGGGAAAGTTCGAACCAAATTGGCTCGGACCATATGTCGTCACTACTAAATTCAGCTCGAGTGCTTACAAGCTAGCTACCCAGAGATGGAGACAAGTTGGACAAGTCCATGAATATCATGCATCTTTTTTGCTTCTGATTAAGTGACTAACGCTTTTAAGAAAAACCGTCCAATGCTTGAAAAGTACTTCCATGGCACCTTGGATAAGTACCATAGTGAAAATAAGTTTCCCGATGCTATGGTGGCATCTAATCAAATCCTTCATCTACTAGAACTCTATAATTCACTATACATGCACACTAAGGGCATGCAACCCCCTTCGCTTCCTTCATATCCCCATCCACCATTTTCATCCTCAACTATCCTATACCCTATCTAGATCCGCACTTCTTATGATCCTCCCTATGTCGCATTGGATCTGTCATGAATAGGAATACCTCTCCCAAATCCCATTTAGGTTGTATTAATTTTGGAAATAAAAGTCTATGAGTCTCCACAACCGCCGAGAAATTTAACCCTTGCAAGATCTAGAGGCTTTCATTTCTCTCTCTCAAATCCCCATTTCCATCTATCATCGCTCGTGCCACATTATTCTCCTTTTCTCTCGCCATCCTACATCGATACACACTGTACAAAATTAGAACACACTTAATACCCATATCCACTATACATATGTTACATTAACATATATATTTTACTATTAATCATATTCATTACTAATGTGCATGCATCACATCATAAATAAGTGCTTACTTACAACTACAAAATAAATATCATCTCATCACCATTCATCATTACATCATGTCATCATCATATATACAACCATAAAAACATCATATATGCATCATATAACATCCATGATAAAATAACTCGATACATCATAATAACTTATTTCCCATAGCAGAAATTAAATAACATCTCATTTAATCATAAAAATCCACACATTGTTAATCTAGTCACAAGAAATACATCATCATCATCAACTAATATCAATACATATTCGCACATATCATCAACATAAAAATAACCAACATTACATTTTAACCATCTAGAAATCATACTACGTGCACATCTATAACCATAATCTATCATCTACAAAAATCTCACATATACCAAATGCAAGACATCAAAATACATCATCAACATCTCAAACATAACAGACCATCTATCTATATCATATCCATTATCAAGATCACATCTACAAAACACAAACTCAAACATCATCCAATACCTACATTATATATATAATTGGCTATAAAAAATGAATCATCTGTACATATATCACCATCATGATCATGGAAGGTCATCATAAAAAACAAATCACTACTATACATATACACATATATCCAAGCACTATGTAGAATTTCATGTATCCTCCCCTATTGGAGGAGGCCATTATGTGCTCGCATGAGATTACCGGAAGCCGAGGATAAACTCGACCTATGATCTTATCCTTGACTTGTATGTTGTTTGGCTATATAATCCACATAACGCATGTACTCGCTAGTTCCGCATCACCATATCCTCATAATATCGAGCCTCTACTACGACTACCTAGTACTACTAGAGTGATACTATCCAGTGCCCCATCTATCTTTCTCTCCTGAAGCACTAGGCCCCGCATCTGTCTCTACAACCCGAGATACACTCATGTGTGGTAATCCCTCCCGGCTCCTCTATCCAAAGGCCCATATCTCGCCCCTTCAAGCATCCCCGATCTCCATGATAGTTATCCTGCTCCATATATTCACACGGTCCCACTCCTGCTCCAATCAAAGGCATCTCTAACTACAACCATGCAATATCACTCTCTCTCTCTCTACCCTACTATCAAAACAAAACCATGTAAGTCTCTCATCCTCATATCATTTCACACCAGTAGGATAGCTATCTCATTACCCGTGCTCGCACCCCCTCTCAAACATCCCTTTCCATGACCTGTAAATCCCCTCTCCATCCCTCCATCTCCTCCTCCTGCCCATCTCCTCCATCCCTCCATCTTCTCCTCCTACCCCATCCCCTCCTCCTAACCCATCCCCTAACATCCCCGATATGCTAGTACTATAGAACCTTCCATATGGGCCTACATAAGAAAGCACTATTCTAAGTGGCATTATCATATCATCAACCTCCATCACCTTTAACTTGGGCCTCTTTGGACTCTTGTCTTGGGATGCACTCTTGGTGATGTCCTAGTGGGCCACCCAAAATAATGATTGGTGGTGCCCTCTATGCCTCCTCCTCCTATACTGTGTTTGTGGTTGATTCACAACCAATGTCTATCCCTGGGAAATCCTCTATAAACCTATCATCAACCATGTACAAATCTCATCCCTCCTTGTGGCCTTGGCAAATGTACTGGCTTGATCCCTTACCACCACTCTGCATACCCCGAGGCTACTCCTAGATCCTCCAGTGCTGGTAATGGTACTCATGCCTTCTTTTGCACCTCATGCAAACTCACCCTAGCCACTGCCTCGAGAATCACACCACCCCACACACCCACCTCTTGAGTCATGCTTGCGGTATATGCCGACCTGTGGGTATGCCCTGTACTATACCAAACTATCCTAACACCCTATTAGGTCGATATCTCTCCACTATGTACAACCGACCACCAACTATATAATATGGTGACTGAATCCTCACAAAATTTCTGATGATGTCCCTCCCATACCTCATACTTATGGTAAGGTATCCATGTAATATCACCAACTTGTAACTCATCAAACTAATCGATACCACAACAACTCTCCTAGATGCTCTACTTTGCCTCCCATCATCTGCCACCCATACACTGATGGCTCTCCCACCCCACATTGTTATTTAACCACAATCAACCTCCCAATAGCTATGTGGTCATAACTCCACACCTATAAAAGTGTCCTAACACCAATACTCCACTTACCACCATACACCACTATGTGACAATCTTGGTATAACCGTGCAACACTGCTAGAGCCCAAGAAAACATTGTCTCCTCTCACAACATAGAATGTATTACCTCTGCTAAACCCTAGCTTAACCATCTTCCCCCACCATCTAGAAATAATATACAACTAATTAGTGAGCACAATAACAATGGTACCCACTCCATCCAGTGCTTCCTAAAATATATCCCCAAATCTATCATGATCCCCTTTTCGAGGAGAACCCTCTATATCTATCAATAACCTCAAAGCTATCACTCGGTTATCTCTATCTCTACCACACTATAGCCTCTCCCTCTGCTAGCAATCGAGTTATCCGATATACATCCTATAATGTCACCGCTCATTTCACTCGCTGGTAACCCAAGGTGCTAGTCTCTCAATGCCACTTTGCTATGCCAAGGTCACATTAACAGGATCAATCCACCCTCATCACTGACATCGTCACTACATATAAAAGTCCTAACATATGCAGTAATGTGGCCTCCTCCTCCTCATATTCTACATTTGTGCCTCCCAATAGATATGGTAATGCTTTTGACCATCGATGTCTCACTTGGACATGCAATAATACCATCTGCACAACATATAATATGTTAGAATCTATCTCTATTTTATCACAAAGTATTTTTTCCCTCACTTTCCATTCCATATTTAATCTAATTACATCATTCCACCCCTCCTACTACTAAATGAACTACTATACTATCCATATACGCTAATCCACAATAAATTCGCTAAAACATATCCTATATGCGCTAAAACTACATCCCCGCTCTTCACCCCATGTGCACTACTCTTTTCCCCATGTGCACTAAACCATATCATATGTGTCATTTCACACACCCCTACCATTCCTATCTCAGCATACAACATAATAAATGCGTTACACTACATTCTAAAACATGCTCCGGCCTAAATGTGCTACTATTTTCGCCATATGCGCCATTATTAATCATATGCTCTAAACCTAACCAAATGCGCTAAACTATACACTACCCTTCCCCATATGCACTATTTCGCATCCCTTCCATCCATCCTAGACATATGTGCTACTCTTTAACCCATATGCACCACTTTCGCACTCATATGTGCTAAATAAAGCAGCCAAACCCACATTTTATCCCTAAACACACCTAAAACCTCGAAAAATGTAATAATTAATGCATGAAATAAATTATAAACTCATTCACCAGCTTGTCCCGCCTTAGCCATCCACCGATACACCATCACGAGGTCCACCCTATTCTCCGTAATAATATCATATGCCATTTCGTCCTCTCTTTGGCTCTCGCTTTAAACTCAAGGCAGTGAAAATGACCCTCCTCGGTCCCCCGAAAACCTTATATACCCGTCGTGATGACCCCCAACCTTCCACGAGCTCCTTCTCACACCTTGTAACTCCATTTTCCCTCCTGTTTTTTCCTACCTTCATCAAATCTCCACCTCTATAACCCTAATAAAAATCTAAAAATCTAAAAAAAAAAAACAAAAATCCTTAAAAATAAAAATCAAAAAATAAAAACATTAAAAATATTCAAATAATCAAATAATCAAAAATTAAAAAAAATCTAAAACATTCTAACAATACAAAATACCACTGTAATTTGTATTTTTAAATAAGTTTACGTTTTTGGGCCGATGATATGAGGCCACGTTTTTCCTTTTTTAGCACTTGGCAAATGATATGATGCCACTTTTTGCTTTTGGCTTATGACATGAGGCCACCTTTTCCTTTTGGCTGATGATATGAGGCCACTTTTATTAGTCCAATGATATACTATCGAACCCTCTTTATCTCAATTTGTCTAATGCCATCAAAATTATGGCATCTAAGCAATTAAAGCATCATGGTCATTATACCTAGGTGCATCTTGATAAAAATGCTAATGATGATACAATGGACACAATATGACAACACATTTCCCTATTATCTTTGACACTGCAATCAATCTCCTCAAAATCCATCTCATCCTTCATCCAAATCTAACATCTTCTAATCACCCATGTCATATATCCTTGGCTTTGGGCATCTTCACATCCACATCCAAAATCCAATCTTATACCCTTGAATTGGGGCACCCTCATAATCACATCCAAAATTCAAAATCATCATCCTCGATCGAAATCCCAAAATCTACGTCCTAAAAATATCCCCTCATCACATATCAAATCCCCTATCTCTTAAATTACCCTCTCTTTCTTCTAATTCCTTATAATTATAGACTTCCTCTACTCTTCTCTCCCCCTCTCTTATTCTTCTACCTTTCTCCATCTTCTTCCTCTCCCTTTACTTTTCTATCTCTCCCTACCTTATTTTTTCTCCAAATTTTCTCCTTTTGCCATTCTTCCTTCATTACCTCTCAATATCTTCTAATATCCTATACTTCTTTATTCTAATCTTTCTCCACCAACTAACTTAACCCTCTTTTTTCTTTTCGAGTGGCTACCGGCCTCATTCCTCCCCGCCTACCCACTCAAGGGGCCATCATATGACTATCCTATTATCTTCTACTTCTTCTTTGAACGATCATCATTGCATACACAATAATTCTTCAAATATGGGAAAAATGTAGACATGTAAAATGTTGACATGGTCATCTAATAAATAATTCATCAATTATTAAATAATTATTCATCCCCACCACTGACCTTATAATAATTAATTTAACTAATTATTATATCATATACAATCACATTATGATCATTCCATATTCTACACATCCCATCTATACCCTTAGAAATATTAATACAATTATTAATATTTCATTCATTATACTAAATAAACCTCATTAACTATTTTCCTATAATTTAAAAATACTCACCCACCTACCACATACTCTATACCTATATGCTATGCCTAGCCTCTCCATATAATCACCCCCACTAAATGTAATTAATCTCACCTAATCACCACTTATCGAGCCCCCAAATCTAGAGAATTCTAATTCTAGAAGTATCTCCATCTTTCCCTCCTTTTATTCAAATATTCAAATTAAAATATTATTCTATTGAATTTTAAATTCAATTGAGGATTATAAGAAAATATAGAATTTTATACACCCTTCCTCTCATCCATTTTCAGCCATTGATCTAATCCACCACGAAAAAAATCTCAACCATCCATTTCTACTCCTCCAACTATAAATAGTGGTGCCACCCTCCATGGCAAGCATCTCAATTTTTTTCAGTCAAGTATATGTTGTCAAACTTTCTAACAATCTAAAAAAATATTCATATCCATTCATCAAGTTCAATCAAGCAAATTATCAAGGGGAGGTGCTGCCAAATCTTGTCCAAGAATTTAAAGCAACCATTAGATACATCAAAGTAATCAAAATCAAAGGAGAAAATCCAATGCAACAAAGGAAGAGTATTCCACTTGTAGGTAAGTACAAGATTTTTTTCCCATTCCTTTTAATCTTGATCAATCGTAGGTAGATAATTAGTTGTTTTAGATTTCCTAAGTATTGGTCTCAAGGTTACAATAATCTTATCATTTGTACATGCTAACCACGATTTTTTGTCTAGGAGTATAAACCTAGGATATCCAAATAAAATGGAAGGCTAACAAGTATATTACAATGTCTTATCTTATTCTAGTTATACATGATTTCTTGGATCCCTTTCAAAATCCAACTCATTTATCGAATGTAGTTATATATTACATTATTATTATAAACCTAGTTTTCTTTATTAAAATATAATCGTTAATACATGTTATATCTCAATAATCACCAATATGCCATAATACTTAATGATATGCAAATTATTTAATTTTACATAGTTTTTTCTCATAACCCTATTATAAGTTTTAACATAAATTTATTAATATTACTTCAGTTATAATTTTATCAAGAAAATTGATATTATTGTTAGAGTAGGTATTTACCTTAGCTCATGTTCACCTATGTACTTTGTATTTACCTTTATTATATTTATCCTCACTCACTTATGTGTCCTGGATATATATTTTATTTTATTTATATATTAGGGATATTATCTAGTTGTTAGGTATAGTTATTTCCTTGATCTATGGTATTGACTTGATCCTTTGTGTCTAGTTTTTTCTAAATCTATGGTCTTGACTAGTTCTTTGATGACGAAGTTCTTTCCTTGATTTATGGCTTGATCTTACGACTTTGACTAGTTCTTAGATTGTTATTCCTTACCTATATAAGAAAGGCTCATTCTCATTTTATTTCATTGAGTTCCATAATAATATTAAAAATCCTTAGCCCCTCAAGTTATATGGTATGGTCATATGAGGGCTTAAGCCCTTGATTTCTACTAGTAGGTTCTTAACTCTAGCCCCCTTTCATTTTATTTGTGTGGTAAGGCAAGAGAATTTTATTTTTGTTTTAGTGGCAACTAAAATAAATAGTAGAGCATAATAAAATTGTAAAGTTTGTATCTTTTGATCGAAAACTCGCTTTTGAGTGTCTTTTTTTGTGCTCTTTCCATTGGAAATATTTATTTTGAGAATCTTGCTATAATTATAAAGTGCCACATTATAACACACACTCATTATAAAGTGCCAAAATATGGGGGGGCTCTTGTTGCATTGCTTGGGGGTCTTGTTGTATTGTTTAGTTCTTGCATTTCTTTTGGTGATTTTTTGAGAATGGTGTCTTTATCTAATTTTATATTAGATCATGTTGAGCCATTAAAAACATAATTACCACACATGGAAACCAAGAATGGAAACAATAATTAAGTGGAAAGGATTATGGGCTTTAACTTCTTTAAAACAACCAGTGTTCACTAGAGAATATGAGAAATTTCAGTACTAGTGTAAATTTGATGAGTGTATGGGTTTGATAGGAACTTATGTAAGTGATAGTATTTTGTTTCATTTGGAAAAATATGACTCTCCTTTCAAAATATGGGAGAAATTAGAGGATTTATTTGGTAAGGTGGATCACATGAGAGCCATGCAACTTGAAATTGAGATCACCTACTCTTAATCCTAAATATTTTCTATCAATTATAGACTATCTTACAAAGTTCAAGCATTTTTAACACAATTGAAGGGGAGTGGAAGAGATAGGAAAGATGAAGAATGTGTTTACTTGATTCTATCTAAGTTGAGAGGACCATTCCAAATTTTTTCTTCTACCTTTTTCTCTAGCATGGATGCCTTAGGTGACACATTCAAAATTCCTAACTTAGAAACATTTTGTGAAAGACTTACTAGGGAAGAATCCAAATTGTCTAACCTTGAGTCTTCCACCTCTCAAAATGAATTAGTTGCATTTAATCCTAAGGGCAAGGAAAACCAAAATTAAAACCAAATCCACCCCTTCTCCATGTCAAAATGCTCCTAAACCCAAAGAAAACAACTCTAAACCCAAGGAGTCTTCTAAATCCAAGAAGTCTAACATTTCATGCTCTCTTTTGTGGGGTAGTAATCATGAAGAACATAGGTGTTATAAGTGAATGTAAGCCTTAGAGGATGCAATCAAGAAAAAAAAAATTTATCTCCACTCCACCCCTTCTAATCAAAGCATGGAAAAACACTTAGTGTTGTTGGAGATCTCGAGTCACCACTTTCATATAGTTGGGTTATAGATTTTGGTGCTTCTCATCACATGACTTCTTCCATGGAATCTTTTGTTTCTCTAGGTTTGAGTTCTACTTCCAAAATTGAGGTTGGAGATTCTTCCTTTCTTTCTCTTAAAGGAAAAGGTAATATACACTTGATGGTGGCGATATCCAATATGCACTATATGTTCCTAACATCACTAATAAATTTTCTTTATATATCAAATTTTCATTCTTGGTCAAGGGAAAACAATGACTTTTACACCACATGGGGAAAAAGTACAAACTTTGTTGAGCCTCATTCACTTGTTTCTCAAGGTATTGTTGATCATAGTTCTAGACTATATCACTTTGAGGGTTTTGATGAAACTTCCTCTATAGGGATAGGATTGGTTTCTCATGTAGATTCAGAGAGTAAGCTTTGGCATGAAATATTTGGACATCTCAATTACAAATATTTGAAGGAGTTGAGAACTCATGGTATGGTAGATGGTCTTCCTAGAGTTTCTTGTCTTGAGGGAGTTTTTCATGGTTGTGCATTAGGAAACAACACCAAGATCCATTTCCTAAGAATTTTTCAAGAGATTTCTTCACCACTTGAGCTTGTGCATAGTGACTTGATGGTTTTTCCTACCCCCTCTTTCAATGGAGCTAAGTATGCACTTACATTTATTGATAATTTCTCGAGGCGTACTTGGGTTTATTTTCTCAAGTACAAAAGTGATGTTTTTCACACTTCAAGTCTTCAAGGCTTTGGTTGAGAAACAATCTTCTAGTTGCATAAAGAACCTTTGTACTAATAATGGGGGGAGTACTTTAGCAATGAGTTTTCTAACTTTTTGGCAACTCAAGGCATTATTCACCAACATTTTGTTCCTCATACTCCACAACATAATGATTAATGAGTAAAGGAAGAATAGAACTTTGAAGGAAATGGCTAACTATATGAATTCCATTAGATATTTACCTCTATCTACTTTGGGAAGAAGTTAATTGTGCTAACTACATTCAGAATCACACACCACACAAAGCACTTGAGCATTTGACTCTAGAGGAAGCTTGGTCCAACACTAAGCCAAATGTCTCATTTTTTTGAGTCTTTGGGAGCCATGTTTGGGCCTTTGTGCCAAAAGAAAGGAAAGCCTTTGGATAAGAAGAGAAAACCCTTGATCTTTGTAGGGTATTGAGGACATGAGAGCTTATCAACTTTTAGATCCTAATACTCACATTATTTTATTTTTCGAACACATGTTCCATTTGATGAGCACTTCACTCCTCATGATTCTTCATCTTCTTTCATGCCTCCTTCTTCTTCATCTCATCTTGAGGATCCTTTCTTTGAGGAGGTTGATGAGGAGGTTATATGTCGTTGAGGATCCTATTCTCCCAGTGATGTTTTCACTATGCCTAAGTGGGCTCGTACTTATATTTCTGAGGTAGCACTTTCATACATGAAGATCTTCCACCCACTAGGCATCATCATGCACATTCTACAGGTTTGGAATTTTGTGTCAGAGAAGTTTTGAGGATCCACATTCTTTTTCAAGGCTCATGGGATACAAAGAGTGCGATGATGCGATGTATGTTTGAGTATTCTTCTTTGATGAAGAATCATACTTGGGATTTGCATATCTCTCCTAAAGGAAAGAAAGATAGTTAGATTTAAGTGGGTATACCAAACCAATACATAGTTGATAGGTCCATTGACAAGTATAAGGCTCGTCTTGTTGCAAAGGGTTTTCACAAGTTGAAGGTATTGATTACTCTGAGACTTTTGCACCCATTGCCAAGACGGATTCTATACGCCTTGTACTTGTTATTACTTTACATCACGAGGGTGGCCCGTATGCTAGATGGACATGAAGAGTTCCTTCATACATGAAGATTTATAAGAGGAAAGATACATGGAGTAACCTAGTGGATTTGTTCAAGATTATTCTCTTGTTTGTAGGCTCCAAAGGTCTCTCTACGGTCTCAAACAAGCCCTTCAAGCTTGGTATAAGACGATGGATTCTTTTCTTCTATCTCCTAGTTTGTTTGTTTCCACTCCAATCATATAGTGTAGCTTATACATGTTGGTGAGGATATTTTGATACTTTTTCTTGTATGTTGATGATCTATTCTGTTACTTACCTGCAACTCTTCTTCCCACATTCGAGACTATTTAGAGGCTCCTTCTACATAGTTTGACATGACAGAAATCTTGGGTTATTGCATTATTTCCTTGGTTTGGCAGATTTGTGAGATAGATTCAGGATTCATTTGAGTTAGTAAAATTACACCCATGATCTTCTTTAACGCTTTGATATGGCTAATTGCAAGCCAAGTCCATCTCCTTTTCGGTACAGGTTACTCTTACTTCCACGTGTACCACTCCACCTTTGTGATCCTACATTGTATAGGTAGTTGGTTGGAAGTCTCATGTACTTGACCCATACTCGACCTTCCCAATATTTATTTATCAGTAGGGCTTGTATCTCGGTTTACACATTCTCCCTCATATAAGTCAGCGACGAGGGCTACTAAAAGGATTTTGTCTATGTGCGCAAGGAACACTTTGCTTTGACCTACACTACACTGAGGGATTATACTCAATTGGTTAGGATATCCCCGAGATTCAGATTGGGCATGTTCTATTGATGAAAAAGTATTCCACTTCTAGCTATCTTTTTTTCTTGGTTCTTCTCCGATTTCTTGGGTGTACAAAAATAGAACTATAAGCACTTTTATCTTCGAAGTAGAGTACGCAGGCGGTGAATTACATCCAAGTAAGAAAATATGTTGGCTTGATAGTTATTGGCCAGTTTTAGATTCCCCTGATTCACCAGTTGTACTTTGATGTGACATGACCAAGTGTAATTCATATTTCTGACAACCCATTTGAGCACGAATGGACCAATCATCTTGGAGATATACATCCAGCTTCACTCCATTGAACACATTGAGATGGAGTTCTTTGCTTAGGTACATTCGAGCTTATGGGTAGGTTGAGTTGTGGGCATCTTTATGAAGCCTTTTGCATTGCAGCTACTGCCTTGAGTGCACGTGGCATTCTTGGGGTTTCAGGAATTTGTTCTTAGGGTTGTTTGTGAGAACATCTTCCTTCTTCTTCTTCTTTCTCTCTTTCCTTCTAAGCGGGATTCTTTCCTTATTTTGGTTCGATATTTATTCAGCTGGATATATTGTACATGAGAGTGCACGATCGAGCCTAGTTGTCAGGGACTCATACCCATGGATATGCTTCCACTTTTAATTTTGAGCCCCCAGCTTCACTTGGGAGGTGTTAGACCATGGTCCCATGCAGGGAAAGCTAGAAAGTTTGAGCACATGAGAGAGAAAAAACGAGAAATTTTAGCATTAATAGCATCCGAGATTTTTATTTTACTGTGTAGAGATAAAATAAGCTTTATAACTAGCGAAATAGGGTCAGATTGAAAATAAAATTTTTGGATGCGGTGGAGAGGAAGCTTAAACTAAATGCCAAGAGTTAAAAGCTCCGTAAAAATTTCAAGTAGTAGATTTATTTTGTGCCTACTTCACTTTATGGGGATGGAAATCCTCTCCTAGGGTGTATTTCTTAAGGAAATTTCCAAGGACTTTTATTAGGTTTTGGCAATGACCAAGTAATTTTTTTATAGGACCATATTTCCCAAATAAATAGACAGTGAACCTGTGGTTATTACTCTTAGAGTGAGTATGTACATACATCATATTCACTTAGGTAGTTATTACTTTATTGTATTTTATCCTCACCCACTTATGTGTGTGGATATTTATTTTGTGTAATACATGGC
>CM031236.1:573700399-573828963 GCA_018340775.1 Taxus wallichiana var. yunnanensis
AGTTACGTATTGCTCTTATTGAAAGCAATCTTTAGTACACTTCCACCACCACCAATTTTGATCCATCTGCCCTCAGGGCTACAATTATGAGGAAATTTAGATGTAATTATCATCAATGTCTTGGGAATTCAACTCGATCGATGTTTCAAACTCAAGCATCTCTTTTCTAGATCTTATCAAGAAAAAATGCAATCGAGCTCCTTAAGCCTTTGGCATCTAAGCCAGTCAATGAAAACCAAAATCTCAAAATAGTCAAAGATCCATCGCTTTCAAGCACGACAAGCAAACTCCCGATTCATCAACTAATCATACATATCATGTTGTGTCTCCTCCTTCTATCAAGGGATCCTCCGATTTTCTAGTTGCATCATATTAATGCATATGCACCACTCATCACATTCTTTGATCATGCGATTATCATTCTACTATTATTCTAATACATTACACATCAATGCTTCATATCTGATCATAGCTATCACTAACACCATGATTGATCCATCTACTCCTACTAGTGTGTGTTCTATCGCACTCCCTCAGTTTCTATCAACTATCCACTATCTACTATTTCATATCATATCCTGCCAAATTTTATGGCTACACCAAACTTCCAGCTTATAATTGGCCTTCTCACCGTGCTTGGGACATTCAATCGTGGCACCTTTAATCAAAAGTTGTGACATGCTCTTAGGTCTTCCTGGACTTCCACACTTCTCAAGCTATCTTTCCATGAATCACTTATGTCTCAAATTCATTCACAATAAGAAATTTTTCACTCTTAAAGGTGTTCCACCATTTACATCATGTTCCCTCAATGTCTTCGAGGATGTCCTTTCACCGGTTATATGACATCTAGGCCCCCTGGGCCTCTCAAATCTAAGGCACATTTTACACCTATCTCTCCCATTGTACACGACTTACTTTGATCTCATCGGTCTACTAGTCCATCTCCTAGGCCTAATTTTGATTTTTGGGAATACCACTCACACATGAGTTTACATCCTTAAAATCCTAGGTCTCCTTTCACATAGGTTCTCATCACCTCCTAGGTCTACTTCACATAGGTGCTCATCACCTCCTAGGTCTCCTTCACATAGGTGATCATCACCTCCTAGGTCTACTCACATAAGGTTCTCCTCACCTCCATTCATAGGTCTCTCTTCACATAGGTCCTCATCACCTCTTAAGTCTCCTCTCTACGTAAGGTGTTCACCACCTAGGCTTTCACCACATATGATTCCTTCACATCATCATTCTCTTATCATACCACTAGCATCTTATAGCATTTTCATGACACCTTTATCTCCTCAAATATCAGGTGCAGAGGATCACTTTAGCCCTTCCCTTTCATCGATAGTTCATTAATTCATCATTAAATCGGGGGAGGGGGTTAGCACACCTATGATTTCTCCTCCTAACATCATCTGTTAATCACCATTTCTAACTATTACGCTATGCTTCGCATCTAAATCTCTAAGAAATGATTACTCAACACAATCGTACATCTGATTATATCATCACTAACCTATGAAGCACATTTTTCTAGTTCCATGGTCTCATACTAGACTGCTAAACGTCTAAATCTGAAATGAACCTACCACATCTTCGTAGATTTTACACTCTACGCTATACACGATCTATCTTTTTAGCATCATTTTTAAAACCATTTCCCAATTATGACTCTTGTTCTATGGTTCATTCATGATTGTTGCACAAGGGGTATTTTGTAAATGAACCTCATATTTTATAATCATACACATCCTCTGAGGACACGTGATCCTATCACATTCACATTTCATACCACTCCATCCTCACTCATACACAACATACTACACATCTCAAGGTTACACTTATTATTACTTGCTTCTTATACTCACATGTACACTTTGTTTTTCATGTTAGACTCGATACTTGGGTATGTCAATATCTTTTATATATACACATGTGTTCACTTGGTATTTTGAGTGAATGTAGATATCTTCATGTGTATTTACACATCGCAATGATGTTTGGTATCAGACCTCTTACCAGCCTCCACCGAGGCTCCTCTGGGACATCTACTTTCTCACACTTTACAAGTGCTATTATTTAATTTTATACTACTTATTCTTACTAGCACACTACTTATTTTATCTATACATACATGCTTTGACATACTCTTTATCTTTCTAATATGCTAACAGTGCTTCATTTACAACATTTTCACATGACTATATGCCACCATGGTTATCTGTTACATCTTACTTGCCATTTTTTTTTATCAGATGTTATTTTTCAAAAGTTATACTCTTTGTCTCAGATACACATGGTATGCTTTTGGTCAGCTTTGCCTTGATTTTATTGTGATATTTGAGTGATGTCCCATGTTTAAAACCCATTTTTCACGATCTATCTTGTCTTCTTCCTTTATTGAGCGCATATTGTCTTCTACTCGCATACTAGCTTGGAAGTGCAATAACACATATTTCTATCCATTTTGTTCGCATGTGCCTTGGTTCTACCATGCACATTCCCTCTCCCGCAGGTATCTACTTTAGATCAACTTTAGGTCCTCTCCTTCAACCGCATGTTCAGATTAACGCTCACATGTACCCCAAAGGAGGGGGCATACATTGGCCGAATCACTCACCCATACAACAACTCATAGCTGCGATATACCTATATAGTACAAGAACATAAAGAGAAATAGAGTCAGCGTAACAACCTAACCCGACTTGGGTCCTCGCAGATAACACAAACACTAGCGCCCAACATTAAACAAAGTAGCGCTTAAGCTCTGTGTGTCCTTACCAGATACTTATGTCCTATGGGCATTGTTAGGAATATGTAGATAGTGCTCACATATTTAATATTTACCATTTAATAAATGTTTCAAATTATATGGTTATTTAGTATAATATATTGTTTCAACAACAATATATATGTAGAGTTTCACTGTACCCGTGAAAACTATTTATGGGTTATTTAGTTGTGACCTCGGAGGCTGGTTTGTAGGATGTTGTTTTTCTATATCTATGGTTATCTAATAACCCTCCTCATATTGTAAAATTAGAGCAGCGAATTAATAAGAAGACAATATTTTTGTTGTACAAATTGTTCATACCAGTGATTTGGTATCGTAGCGATCTAATCCAATATGTTAATGGAGTAACAATTGCAAAGGGGCAGTGGTATTGTGCTTTATCCCGGTGAATGAGAGAAATAATAGAGAATTAAAATTAATTGTAATTGGAGCAATAGATTTCTATTTTCTACGCCGCTTATACACAGTTTCCACTACAAGATAGGAGTAGCTCGTGTTTTGCATCGACAGAATAGAATTTGAATTTTCATTGATGATCCATGCTTATTTGATGGCTTCTGAATTTGAACATCAATATCATAATAGTTGAGGCGACTTGGCATAGAGAGGGATAGTACCTTATACATAGCATTTTTCCATTTCTTTTTAGATCACATGCACAGTTCTATTTATAAACATCTGCGAGGATCATCTGCTCAGGTCATTTTGGTGAGTCATCCATCAAATGTTTTTTATTTATATTGAGACTTCTACTTTTGAAGGAACCTGCATGATCATTGAGAAGCATTATCAAAAGTCTGAGATTCCTCATCGGTTTAAACGACTCGAACCTTGTCTAATGCATGCGTCAGTTCTTGATTACATAGCTTAAGCCTTAGATTGTTGGCAGATTACAAGGTGTGCATTTTAATTATTATTTAGTCACCTTATATTGTGGCATATTATACTCATATCTATTCCCTGCGAAGGCGCCTGAGAAAACATAAAAAACCAAGCAAAAGTGTGTGAATTCTTGTTTTGATTTGAACCCTTCTACATGCGTGGATACACGTGTTCCATTATCTTTATGCTTTGTGAACCAGCTGCATCCATCCCGGGAGCTATCTGTTCGCAAGTGATTCAACTATACTTTGCTCTACCATTCTAATGTCTTTGATAAGTTGGTCAATCTTTTATTTGTCTTAGGTGGTCTATTGTGATCCAAATACTTTCTTTTTGTTTGTTTATTATGTGTCAAGAGTCCCTCTAAATAAACTATAAGTTGTTATTATTCTTTCAAAATTAATAAGTCTTTGTCTCGTTCAAAGTCTTGGTAAAATTCTTCTTTGTCATGTTATATAGAATCATGTTTTAGTGTCAAATCAATGCCAATAGTCTCGTTCATTTATTACTAAGATTTGTAATTAAATTTATATTACAAATCTAATATTGTATATAATCACCAACGTAAAAGGGTCATATGTAAGTCGCTCTTATGTATTTTTGTTGAGTCAAAATCAAAATATCCATCCATAGTTATTTTGTCAATTACTCCAAACCTCGAATCATCTTGCATTTGTGTCATTAAATTGTCATTTTCAAAACTAAAAGTCTTGTTTTTGTCATTCCATAAGTTTTGTAAGTCTCGAGTTGAAAATTGTAAAAATAAAAAAATTGCCTTACGAACACATTTTCAAATGAATCCAACGCTTGGTTAAGGATTGTATTTTGAGCTTCAAAACACATTTTCCTAAGTTATCAACATGATACTAGAGGGTGGAGGCACAGGAGGATGGAGGAAAAGCAATTTTCTTGCCAACCACAAGCGACGGGGCCACAAAATGAGGTTGTGGCATAATTTTTCTAAGTTTAGTGTTTGATTTCTAGTATGGTGCAAAAGATTTCGTTGTTCCAGCTTTTCAATAAGTGGAAATTTCACATCATGGGGGGAACATGACATCAATGTTCCATTTCCATTCAACTTTCTTATTTAGTTTGGTGATCTGGGCTTATCCTATGTTAATTCCCTGATGTGAAGATATTGTGGAAAGATGAAAGCACGTAGGGAAAAGGAGCATCATGTTTTCAAGAAGATGAGCAGGGCTCATACCTAGAACAAGGGTTCCTTTTTTTTGTAAGTGCAGGGTCCATTTTTTTAATGTGGGTTTGTATAGTGAACAAGGGTTCACACCAAGGTCATGGTCATACCTTTTAAAACCATCAAAGAGCCAAGATCATGAGCATGCATGGGCAAGTAAAGAAGCTACAAAAGAAGTGCTATTATTTTTCTCCCATGTTCACACTAAGGGGGGGTGTTAAGAATATGTAGATAGTGCTCACATATTTAATATTTAACATTTGGTAAATTTTTGATTATATGGTTATTTAGTATAATAGATTGTTTCAACAACAATATATATGTAGAGTTTGGTTTGCATTTTACCCATAAAACTATTAACGAGTTATTTAGTCAGTGGTGACTTCCTAGCTCAGTAGGAGGTTATTTTTCTATATCTATGGCTATACAATATCCCTCCTCATATTGTAAAATCGGGAGTAGCAGATTAATAAGAAGACAATATTTTTGTTTTACAAATTGCTCATACCCAAGACACATACATTTAGTTTATCATATCAACATGGTCTACAACAATTCACAAAGTAGTTTTACAAGATACATGCACATTCCTCTGAAGAACATAATGCATTCTACCTCCTCTCAATCGAACAAACAAGCATTCATTAGAACAATTCGTAACTAATCCAAGATAACTCGTAATAAAATTAGGACACATTATCTATAGTGGTGTTTATCGAAGTAGTCATGAAAGGAGACTAAAACTAGACCCGTCTCCCCAACAGCTCTTCTATCATGGTGTGATACTCCTAAAAAATTGCACTCTGTGTGAGATCACCCAAAAAAATGTTTGTTCTTGTCCCGAGATTGCCCAAAACTCACTCTGTGTGAGATCGCCCAAAAAATTCACTCTACACAACATTTTCAATTCATCTTCCTATCCTTTTCTACTCATGTTTATCATGTGCACACTTTCGTTTTTTTACTAATTTACACACATTTACATACTTTTACTGAGATTTCATAATGCCCGACTTTGAATACTCTTTTCGCTTCTTTTCTTTTCGTTGTGTCCATCCTTAATCATCAAGGACAACAATAGGTATAACACTACGTGCAACAAAATTCACTTCACCCCTAGGGACACTTTTCTTCCTAGTTTCCACGCTCTTCATTTTTACCACTTCACGCTTTCACTTGTCTCTTTGGCATGTTATCGCCATCACTCTCTATAAGAAAAAAAGGTATGCATCTTATAACTACTTTTATGTTATTGATTATTGACACAACAACATAAAGTGGGGGGAGAATGTAGACGCTGAATCACACACTTTGGTACATTTCTAGGTCATAAAATCATACTAACATTCTTATGATTTATAAGAGAGAAAACTAGTAATCGATACCTATCTTTGCCCTCTTTTTTTCTTTCTTTTTTTCTATTTGGTATTACACACCCGATATCCCAAGAAATACTTTAATTTTTTATCTTTCATGACTTCAGACACCGTGCCTGTGCACCTTTGTCCTCTGGGTGCCTCTAACCTCTTTCCACTTTACTAGCTCCTTTTGTGCCTCTTTTATCTTTTAAGCATCTTATTTTTTTAATTCACAATTCAAATTTTTCAAATTGGTATTTTTGAGGAGTAGTATAGAGAAATGTACCTAAATTATCGGGATAGAAGCTAATTTTCTCGGGTCATTTGCTTAAAATTTAAAGAAAATTCTATTGTTATGAATGTATATCATTGCTACCTCAAAACTCAAATTTGGCACAATCACCAACATATATATTATATAAGACTCCAAGTGCTCTAAGGCCAAATATAGGTCTTATAGATAATATACATCCATCTTCGTAAGAACCACACATAAGGTGTCGTAGTTCATTTCAAGGTAGGTCTCACGTATAATAGTTGGTTGTCTACATATTTCGCATCATCTAGGTGTGCATCTTGGTTGGTTAAAGCACGTACAACTATCTCGTATTGTAGATGACCAAGCTTAAAGTATAGACGATTGTCTACGAAGTCATACATGCATTCATCTCGTATAAAATTGTGAGTTCACTTCTTTTCATGGTTCATGATTTTGATTCGCTTCGCCTCACTATATAGATTTTCCTTCTATTTTCCCCGAATTTGAAACATTTTTTCATAGATTCTCCCAAAATAATCCAAGCAAATTTTTGTAAGGGATCTTAAAATTTTCCCTTAATTATCTTGTGTAAATTTTTCTTCAAGTGTGTGTTTGAGAGAACCAATGGTTTTTTTATACTTTTGATAATTTTGATTAATTACTATCCAAAACAATAATATTGATAACACAATGATATTAATAATAAGAATATAACTTGTAGTCTAATAAGTTGCATTCTTAATATAATTATGTGAATCTCAGCTTGTGTATAATAGTTTTGATAGATAGATAATTGATAGAAAATAATTAGGGATATAAATGAATGATGGGATATGTGACCTTTATAAATGAGTTGGTCATGTGAACATGCTTATGGTGAAGGGTAGCCTAGTCAAGTGTGAGTTTGTACCAAATACACTTGAGGAGAAGGGTGATCCTTCCAAGTATAAGATCATGCTAACATATTTGTGTAAATGTGAGACGTAATCATGTATTAGGTCACACCAAAATACTAATGGAGAAGTGTGATCTAATCAAGTATGTTGGGAATTTTTTTACCTTTTATAAAATTATGTAAGGTATATGTCAAGATATTGTGGGGAACCAAGAAGAATAAGATTAATGTGTTTTTCTCATGTACAATGGAGGATAATTATGCTTAGCTAAATTCAATTCATTCTATAAGGAATGTGGCATTGAAGTAAATAAATATAACTCTATACAAACCTAAGAAAAATGGAGTTAAATAGTAGATGAATAGGACGCTAATGGAAAAATATTTGAGTTTGATCAATGGTGTGCATTTAGAGTAGAAATTATGGGATTTAGTTGATTACCAAATGCCACCTAGTGAATAATACACCATCATCAACAATATGACATATAACTTCATAGGAATCTCAAACTAGTAAAAATAATCCCTCAAATACCCGATATTTTTATCTATGATATAGTGTAGATGTTCTAGAAGAAAAAAAGGAAAAAAATTTAAATAGACATGTGATAAATGAGCTTTCATCGATATTATAATGGTGTGAAAGGGTACAAGTGATGGAATTCTAAAATTGATCAAGTAGTGTTATATTTACAATGGTAACTTTAGAGAAATGACAAGGATTATTACAAAAAGGATGTCTACAATGGAGATGATAAGTGAAAAAGTTCAAAGGAGAAACAAAAGGAAAGCAATGGATTAACCTAGATTCTCAAGAGCTTCAGATCTCGAGTTTAAATTTGTTCATAAATAAGAGGTGTTAGAGGAGGAATAAGAACCGAAAACCCATGTGTAAATGATATCATAAATAAGTGTGTAAATATATATATATATATATATATATATATATATATATATATATATATATATATATATATATATATATATATATATATATATATATATATATATATATATATATAGAATGACTTCCATTATGCATTATTGATTTTAGTAATTGATGAAGATAAAAAAAATAATATGCAAATATGTGGTATCCATGGAATTTTTTTGGAATGAATTCATGAAGAATGAGATTGATTTTTTAGATAAGAATGAGACTAGGGATCTTGTAAAGTTACATCCTATAATAAATATAGTAGGTTGGAAAATGATTTTCAAAAGGAAGTGCAACGTGCAAGGAAAAATGGAAAAGTATAAGGCTCACTTGGTTGTGAAAGGATTCTCTTAGGTAAAGGGAATTGAAATTTGAGAATTATTCTCTCCCATTAAAGAATTAGCCCAAATAGCGAGTTATGAACTATTTCACTTTCATCCTCTTATTTATTATACTTATTTTCCATTTACATGTTATGTCTTGTATATTCTGATATTATCGATTGATCTCAGTCCCCGATTAATATCTAATTTTTTTTAAATCATTTTTGAACCCAATCTTAATCAAACCTTAGGATCCTTCTTTTTTCTTCTTTGTGTGTTCCTAATAGGTTACCAAAATATGTTGCATTATTGTATTTCCAAACCTCTTCCCCAAAGTATAATCCTCTTATGACTAATTTTCAACCCTTCTATTCCAATGCCCAAGAAGGCATAAATTTTACCGTAATGCATATACGCCTATCCCTACAACTGAATTTCCTCTGTAATCAACAAACTTATAAACCCTCATCCCGATGTTTCATTCCTACCTCTATTGAATTTTCTAGTTTTTGTGATAGTGAGAGTTACATTGCTTATCTTACTAAAAATGATACATGAGTAGAGGATTTGGTTGATTTTTGATATAAGGAATGTTTTGTTAATGATGTGTTTGATAACCATAAATAAAAATATCATACTTATTATGTTGTTGTACATGTTATTATCAATGGCCCTCATCTTGCTTCTTATTCTCCTTCACTTGCATATGCATAAATAATTAGGGCTGATCTTGTTACGCTTGTGTTGGGTTTCAGAATGGAACATGGGTTGAAACCATAGTCAGGGGACAACAAGTCCCTCCTCTTTAATGGGAGAGGTTCCCTTATTGAAAGCTGGAAAAACAAATGTACAAATCTACAACTATCAATGTTTGGATCCTAGTATCCTGGTGTATTTTCATACTCAAAAGATTATCAATCAGAAGGAATGGAAGAATAAAGAGATGGGAGAAGGAAGAAAACAACAATGATTTTGGGAAATATAGATAGCAAAGTATCTCCCTACTCACATTGAACCAAGAAAATATAGAAAAGGATCAATTACTTCACCACCGATGCAAATCTGCAGACACAAAGTTCTAAAGATTACACAGACCAGAACACAAGTCTTTTTAAATAAATAAAAAAGACTTTGACTATCACAATTAGTCTTAATTTTGTGAATTTTGACTATCACAATTAATAAATACCACCATAAAATCCTAAAAAGTAAAAACTCCAAAATTACAAAAAAAATAAAAATTAAAAAGAGAGAGAGAGAGAGAGAATTGATTGAAATTTTTTGTTGGAAAACCCATTTTTGATCCTCGTGAATGACCCTTCATATTCCACAATGTATTTTCATATTCCGTTTTGAGTTCTTTCCAAGGCTGGCTAAAAGTAGATACACCAGATTGAATAGATTGAGAGTATTTGTCGATCTCAATTTTGAGAATTTACAAAACTAGAAAACAATTGTCAAAGATAATCCCTACTACTTCACTCAAGCCTCATATCCATCTAATTCTTCATATGGTTCACTTAGTAAACCTATCCAAACTCATTTTTATTATCCTCCTACGAATTCTCCCATCTTTCAAACACCATTGAACATTAAGTTCCCTAGTAAAGAATAATGAGAACCAAAAGAAGAATTTGGAGGATAAGAAGAATTCGTAGAAGTTGAAGCGAGAAGAAATAATGACTGAAAAATACATAGAAAGACCTCAACCCATTGTTCCATGGGGAAGGAATACAGGTATGTTCTCTCTTGCACCTCCTCTTCATGATCTACCGACGAGATCCCCGCAAGAATTTTCCAAATTCTAAAGGTGACGACACACAACTTCCTGAAGAACATATCTCTACCTTCATCACATCATGTGGAATCCTTGGAATTGAACACGAAGATGTTGTTGTGAGGTTTTCATGGAATCTCTATAAGATAAGGAAAAATAATGGTTTTACCTCTTACCGAAAAGTTCTATCATCTATTGGGAGGACATCGAATCCAGCTTTTAAAGAAAGATTCAAATCCACCGAAGACTGTCAAGACCTCCTAGTCGAGATGGCTCAAATGAAGAAGGAATATAATGAGACTATGAGAGAATTCATAGCACATTATAACAATTTGCTTAAAATGATACCTCTTGAAGATGTGCCCTCTAATAAAAATGTAAATTTATTCTTCGAAATTCTCAAATTCCAAATGTAGGATTCTTTCTCAAGAGGGTTAAACAAAGGAATCTCACTCAAACACAAAGAATGGCCATCTAATTTGAAGATAAACTCATCCTATAAGGATGAATTAAGAACCCCTCAAGAAAGGATAAATCCCAACATCCCCAGAGATGAGAGAACAAGTCTCGATGTTGTAGAAATTGGTAAACAATGTGACAAGGTTGAAGAGATAAGTTTCCCAATGGGAATTATACGGTAGAAAAGTGACATGCAAGGATGATAATCGGAAAAAGACCTTCCCTGCTAGGATCTAAGTATTAATCTAAAATGAAGTCTCGAATTAACTTAAACTGAAAATAACAATTTATACTACTGCTGAAAGGGAAACTAATCTAAACAAAATACACGATTGAAACATTATAATTACAAACAACAATTAAAATACTTTATACTAAAACTAAACAAGCGAGATAACCTGGTGTGGTTATTCACCTGTGCAAATGTGTGAATCTAGATGAAAGACAACTAATTAACTTAATTGAAAACCTTCAATCTTACCTCAGAAGTGAGGAACAAATCATAGCTTCTCAGAAACTATCATTCCCCACAACTTCCCTGGCAATATTGAAAGTGAGCTTAACTGAAATAAAATGATTCACTACTCTATTTGATAATAACTTTGATGATTTAAACCTAGTTTTCTTGAGCAGAGGCAAATCCAATTGTGTTGTAGCTTGTCCCCTTAGAGTGATCTCTTCATTCTTGCGTGTTCACGTGAATCTAGAAAGAGTAGGAGTATAACAACATCGGTAAGAGAAGGCATTGGGACGATAGTAGCTTTGAAGTAAAAATGGCATGAAGCACAAGTAGGAGAGGGATGGCGCAAGTGAACTAGCTTGGCCTATGTGATTCCTAGCAGGGTTGTTGCAGCAATGATGAAACAAAATGATAAACAACAGGTACTCAAACAATGAGCAATAGCAGCTTCAGAGAAATACAATGAAGTACAAGTAGGAGAGGGATGGCGCAAGAGAACAGAGCTTGGCCTATGTGATTCCTAGCAGGATCGTTGTCGGTGTACAATGAGGCATAACTAAATATTCAGAATTCTAGTCCATGCTAAAGATAAAATGATTCATAAACAAAATCTAGGACTGAGTATTGAAGACTGAAGCTCAAGAATGAAGACTCCAGACCAAAGAACCAAGACCATTTGCTTGTAAACAAGTTGCATATTTATAGCATTTGCAATCACCAGAAGGCAAGTTCAAATTGAACTCTCTCACCATTAAACAAAGAGAAATCACTATTTACTAGGTGGCTAAAACATAAATGCAAGCAAGCTTTAGTGGTTGAGAAATGTGGATGCAAATTGAATTTTTACGTTTGATGAAATCATCGGAACATTCTGGAAAAACGTGCACAGGACCGCCGCCCTGTGCAGGGAGGTGGTTACAGGACCGCCACCCTATCCCTGCGGGCGGGTTACATGACCCGCCCTTGGGCAGGGATGGTTGGGGACCGCCACCCTGGTAGGTGGGACAGTTACAGACCAAAGACCTGGTAAAGGGCGGTCCTATAACTAATGACAAAAATGCAAGGAAAAAGAGAGAAAAGGTTAGGAAAAAACATGTAGAGGCTGGACAAGGCTTTTTGGGATGCAAATGTATACTTGGTGAGCTTTTCTGGATTTCGAACACCTTGCGAAGAGATCTGAATCATCATTGGGGTTTTTCGTAACCTCTTTCCGACGATAATACAATACATACAATTTTGGGTACGTACATATTGCCCCCTCGGAGAAGTGTTTTAGCCATGAAGAGGCATAAAATGGTGGGTCCGAGTATGGTGGTCCCGAAATGGGGAGTTAGAAGCTATACCTGACATGCCCATGTGTCGAAATGTTGCCATCCAAATTCCCGCTATCTGTAAAATGAAAAAGGGACTCAAGTGTAGATAGATAAAATAAATAAAAAATAAATACTAAATTAAAATGAAATGAGGACTCACCATTTGCGTGGGGATAAGAACTTACCTCTGTCGGTGCTCCAACTCTACGTAAAAACACTCAAAACAAGATTAGAATACTATATATATATATATATATAATGAGCTCATTTTACTATTCATTTTGCATGTATCGATTTGGTAATTTTTGAGCTTTGGGTCCACGGTGATCACTCTTTTCATTTTTGAGTATGATTGAATTGGAATGAGCTTGGGAATGGTATTTTGTGTTAGGCTTAGCTTTTTGTTTTTTTTGAATGCTTTTGAGAAGAACTCCTAAGAAATTCGTAACTAGAGCGGTCACAATGGGCCTCAAAAGGGTGGATAGGTAGAGTTCCTTTATTTCTTAGTCTCCATTTTGTGAGGCAAGTATGATGTTTTGGTATTTTGTGCTTATTGCAAGTGTTTTGACCACACCTAGTGTGTGATGACATCATAAAACTATGACACACCATGATATGTACATATATCTTTTTGTTTGGTTATTTATTGTATAGAGTTGGCTTATATTGATGATTTGATTCATGTGTGTACTCTTAGATGTTTAGAATTTTTATTTTCATATGCTTTTCAGAATGTATGCAATGGATGACAAGTGATAACAAATGTTGAACAAAATGCTTTCTTTTTTTTGTTTTTGTAATGCTGATATGTGATGATGTAAACATATTGTAGTACTGAACTTTTGGCTTCTTTGGGCAATGTTCGTTGCTTCTTCTTATTTTGGAAAAATGTGATGAATATATAGTGATAATGAGATGAACTTGCCCCATTCCTAACTCCACGCAACTAGTAAGATGCGAGGGCTCAACACCAAGAGTTGGGAAGGGCACAAATTGTATGAGTTTGACTGAATGGAAATGATGAGAGAAAGACAAGGTATTGACAGAAATCAAATTCAGACTTGTGTACTTACTCTTACTCAAAACTACTACATAGTTTAGAATGTAACTTATTTTCCAGTTTATCTAGACTTAGATCCATGGATGGCAACTTGGTTGACAAAATCTGGTTTTAAGGATTTGATCTCTTTGGAATTTGGATATTTAACTTCTCTTAGTATACTTTGCTTTAAAATATTAATATTCACTAATTTGTGTGAATGGACCCCCTACACCCTATCTCATGCTACTAGTAGGAAGCATGGGCTCATCACCAAAGGTAGGATATAGGTGAGTAAGGGCACTTCTTTCCTTTCTCAACCTCACATCACTAGTAAGAGATGTGGGCTCATCACCGAAGGTTGGTGGGGCAAAGAAGTGTGTAAAAATAAAATATTCTATTTGGTTTAGCATTTTTTATTTAACTTGACACTTTTGATTTGTGACTTTGGAGTATCCTTGTTTCAAAGAGATGTAAGAAGGATAGATGTGACACCAAGAAGCTTCTAGAATAGACCGTAGGTAAGAACAACTTAACCAAGTAGAAAAGAATGAGTATGACCAAGTATGTAGGCCTTGGTATGGTTTTTGTCAAGACTTTGTCTGTCGAATTGATGAAATGATTTTGAAACTATTTGATGATATTATGAAAATTGAAGAGATATGATTTGAATGCTTTTGCCAATATTTTTTAAGCTTGTAATAAATTGCTTAAGAATAAGTTCCTTGACCACAACATTTATGAAATGAGTGAACAAGATGAACTAACTAAATTACTAATGCAATGCAACTGCAACCATGTACATATGAAAATGCAGGTGGAACTATATGTCATGATGTCTAAGGTGAAGAAAGTTGATGAATATCGAATTCTTCACCCCTAGAAGTACACACAATGGAGAACCATTATCCTCAAAATTTTCATTCTCTTGATGAGGGCCTACCATTATGGGTTTGAACTTACAACCCTTGCCCAGAAGGTGTATATGTCCCATTATTAAAAACATTTTTCTAAAAGAGGCATTCGTGTGCCTCTTTGTCATGTTTTTGAGAGATGGCATGTGGGTGAGCATGACTATGTTGCTCGACCTTTTCTCCCATATGGAGCATTGTGTTTATTTGTAAATTTTGTTGAATGATGAGGTCTTGCCCCATGGATAGGGAAAACTTAGCTTTTCAGATGCGCATGGGTCGAAACCAGGCTTTAGAATAGGGCAATGCCTAGAGATGGTTTTGATAGGCATCATTTCAATTTTAAATTGCCCTTCTTCATTTGTTAATTCTATCATGTTCATATCTAGATCTAGGTCATCGGAGGGAAGAGATGCTATACCGAGAAGACTACCCATTCCCTGAGGTTCAAATGGGAGAAAGATCGGCTCTGTCATTCTCCAAGAGTTTCATAATTCCTGTTGTGGTTTTAGTGGAGACTGTTTCCACAGAAATTGACTTACCTTTATTTGTCTTTACCACCTCTCAAATTTTTGGTTCAACAACTTCAACCTTTGGAATGTCCGGGGTGATTGGGACTAACTCTTTTGTTGGAGGTGGTTTGTTTAATTGATTTGTGGGAAGCTCATACTCTGTATGGACTCCTTTCTTTTTCTTGAGGTTTTCTAAGTGTATATCGAAGGGTTTAGGATCCCCTTGAGTGATGAAGACTTTTCCTAGGTGTAAAAACCTTACTTCTTGGAATAACGTGGAAGGGATTGCCTTCATGCGATGTATCCATGGATGATCGAGAATCATATTATAGTTGGTTTCCGATCTATAATATAAAATTCAGTGAGGATTGTTTTGGGCCCTAGAGTGACTGGTAGCACTATAGTCCCGATTGAAGTTTGCCTTGAGACTATCATAGCCCCTTAGCGTGTTTCGTGTTGAAGAAACAATTTTCATTTCTCCATATCCTAGCTTTTGAAGAAAAGTGAAGGGGACTATGTTAACTGCTGCCCCATCATCAATCATTGCACGCTTGACGTAGTTGTTGTAAATCCAAACCTGCAAGTGCAAGGGTGGATCACCTCTACGTGAAATTTCAGTGTCTGTTGGCATCTTGCTTATGTCAAATACAAACTCAGTATCCCTATCTGGCTGCCCCGGAGGGTAGACGTCAAAGTCTACATGGTTTATTTGAGTGTTAGGAGGTGGCGTAAATGTGGATTAGATGTCCAAGACCTAATGCTTTGAGTAACGTAAAGTGATGCGTGGGTGAATTCTTTCAACAAATCTAGGAATGAAATGTGGGAAAAGGTCTTGTTCAAATCTGATATTAAATCATAGGATCCTACTGGTTTTGCTATTGTAGGAACTTCATCTCATGCATGAGAAAATATTGGGTAGGGGTTGTGAAACATACTCCTTTGTCCGAGTTGTTGCATTAATTTCACGCTCAACCTCAACTCAACTAATCCTAAGATTTTTGTATTACCATTTGAACCTAGGTTAGGAGCAATCCGAGAGTTGTCAAGAGTTGAGGCATCTTGATCGTTATTTCCTATTATGACACCTTTGTTTGTCCCATTTGGATCTAACTTGTTATTGTTAGAATGATTTGGGAGAGGATCATTGAAAATCTTGAGAGGTGCATTTTGAGGGGAAACTGATCCCATATAGGTGTTTGGCGTAGGTAGTGTAGGACTTGCCAAAAACATGTCTATAAAGAGTTGTTTTTGATCATCTGGTAAATGTTGTAAGAATTTGTTGTAGTCGTGGCAGGTCCTAGTATCATGACCTTGGATTTTGTGAAAGCCACAATATAGATTGGGATTATAGTCCCGTGGTCGTTGGTTTGAACCTTGTTGTGGCCCAAAATTTTGGTTAGGCTGTTGATTGTTATAGTTGTAATTTTGAGGTTGTGGCCTTTGGCTTTGGTTTTGATATCCATCTGGGCCTCGAGAAAGGCCTTGTGATTTTTGTTGTTGTTGTTGTTGTTGTTGTTGATGTTGTGGAGGATGATTAAAATCCACCGTATTGATTGTTGGAGTGAAGTTATTATTGCGTTGATTGTTAGTAGGTCGGGGTGTTCACAACATTTGGTCCTTTGACTTGATCAGTGACTCCATCTTGTAACCCCATGGTTTTTGTTAAGGATCTTGGGTCCTTGATTGGTATTTCGCATTAGGATAGGTCGTAGTGTTTTGATTGGGAGTGATTAATTTCCCATTTGTTCCATATGTCTTATGACCACTATCTATTGCCGCTTGATCTATTCGGAGAGCACTCTCAAGTACTTCATCATAAGTTCTTAGTGGGAACTTCTGGACTTCTTCCTTTATCTCTCTATTGAGGGAATGAAGGAATAAATCACATAGTTCCATTTGATCCATGTTTGGAGCACTTGTTGATGAGTAGAGAACCGTACGCCATCTTTGAATAAAATGAGCAAATGGATTCATTATGCTCTTGTTTAATATGCAAGAATTCCCTGATTCCTGTTCTTAATAATTTGTTCATGTCAAAAGCTTTGATAAACTCTGACACAAGTTGTTTGAATGAGTGTATCGAGGCTTCAGGTATTCTATAATACCAATCAAGGGCAATACCCTCTAAGGTTTTAGGGAATATCTTAGCAACAACCCCATCCCAAGGGAGTAATTCTCGAATGGCCGTGGCATAGGCCTTGATATGTGCATTTGGATCTCCCTCCCCTTTGTATTTGGGTAAATCGGGAAGAGGTCTTGGAAGCATGACACTTCGTATGGTGAAGTCTAGGGGCTCTTTTAAATATTTTGAGTAAGTCCCTACCGCATAGGCTTTGACCATCGATGGTGCCTGCTGAGGGGGTGGGGGTGGAATGGGTTGTTGATATGGCATAGCATATGTATTTGCAGGGACATAAGGAAATCCCTGTGGTTGAGTGAACATCCTGGAGAGAAGAGAACATGTCTCCTTGTGGTGATTTTGAATAAATGTTTAAGTAGGGAGGAGCATTGCTCTGGTATGGGTTGTTTGGTGCTAAGCCGAGAGGTATCATATTTTCAACTGGAGCGGCATTTGAAAATGTGGTTCTAGTTGGTGTTTGTTGTGGATAGTTATATGAATGTTGAGGAGGCATGCCTAACATGCCTATTCCTGTAAGGAGGTCAACTTGGCTGGGATGATGTGGAGGGTTGGGGATTCCTGCTTGCCCGAAATATGAATTTTGATTTGCTTGAGCAAGTTCAATCCTCTAACCTTCTCAACTAAGGCTGAGATGACCTCGATTGGTGAAGACACAATGTTTTTCCTTAATGGTTTGTTGTACACCTTGAGGTTGTAAAGGGGTATGATACCCTGCTATGAATTGATCATTACCCTGCCAAGCTTCACCGAGAGTATTTCCCATAGGTGGAGGAATGGGGGTGTTTTCTTGGAGTAGGGTATCGGGTTGTGTTTGCAAACTTCCTATAGGTGGGTACATGTTTTGGAAGTGTTGTTCACTTCTAGCATAGTGTGCTAAATACTCCTCATCCAAAAATGGGAGTGGATCTGACTATCTACTGATTTGTGGTCTGAACAAAACCCGAGGAGATGAAGTGGATTCTCCAGTAAACATCATATTGTTAGAGCCTGAGGGCTCTGGTTGTTGTGTTTGTGTGTAAGCTGATCCAACTCCTCAATTGGAATGAAGAACTAGAGCTAGTTCTTTGAGGAGGAGTTTGTGATGACAAGTAATTACTTGAATAGTTGTCAGCCCATGCAGAAAGTGAGGGTGATGGTTGTCTATTTGTTTGACCATAATTTGCTTCGAGACCTGAGAGAGGTCTACCATATGCATCGTATCCCGACATATTGGGTATATGAATACCCGTAGAATAATGGGAAAGAGTGAAGGTGGATGAAAGAAATGAAAATAAAAGGGGAATAATTGTTTGTTTCATGTCGGGTTCACCAATTTTGTTGGTGAAGTTGATGTGAAAAGTGACATGAGGTGAGGATGATAAAAGCAAGGTGAGAAAGTGACCTTGAGGTAGAGAAGATGTATTTGTTTCACGTCGGGTTCACCAATTTTGTATGATAGAAAAGTGACATGCGAGGATGATAATCGAAAAGTGACCTTCCCATACCCGACCTCCCGAGGTCGTGCCGAGACAACTGGTGGTTTGAAATGTGGGTGACTTAGATGAAGCCACACCGGGATTATGGCCAGTTTTCTATGATAGAAAAGCTACAGAGTGAGGATGAGAATCGAAAAAACAACTTTCCTATAGCTAACTATGGGAGGATCAGTGACTAAGATCTGGTAGTGTGATCTCCTGGTAGCTGAAATGACAAAGGGGAGATTTAGAGGCTATGAATGGGTAGCATAAATTCCTATGGTTTATTCTCCTAATTAGGATCTAAGTATTAATCTAAAATGAAGTCTCTAAATTAACTGAAAATAACAATTTATACTACTGCTAAAAGGAAACTAATCTAAACAAAATACATGATTGAAACATTATAATTACAAACAAATAATTAAAATACTTTTATACTAAAACTAAACAAGTGAGATAACCGGTGTGGTTATTCACCTGTGCAAATGTGTGAATCTAGATGAAAGACAACTAATTAACTTAATTGAAAACCTTCAATCTTACCTCAGAAGTGAGGAACAAATCATAGCTTCTCAGAAACTATCATTCCCCACAACTTCCCTGGCAATATTGAAAGTGAGCTTAACTGAAATAAAATGATTCACTACTCTATTTGATAATAACTTTGATGATTTAAACCTGGAGTTTATTGAGTAGAGGAAAATCCAATTGTGTTGTAGCTTGTCCCCTCAGAGTGATCTTTTCATTCTTGCATGTTCACGTGAATCCAAAAAGAGTAGGAGTATAGCAGCATCGGCAAGAGAAGGCACTGGGACGATAGTTGCTTTGAAGTAAAAATGGCATGAAGCACAAGTAGGAGAGGGATGGCGCAAGTGAACTAGCTTGGCCTATGTGATTCCTAGCAGGGTTGTTGCAACAATGATGAAACAAAATGATAAACAATAGGTACTCAAACAATGAGCAATAGCAGCTTCAGAGAAATACAATGAAGTACAAGTAGGAGAGGGATGGCACAAGAGAACAGAGCTTGGCCTATGTGATTCCTAGTAGGATCATTTTTCGGGTGTACAGTGAGGCATAACTAAATATTCATAATTCTAGTCCATGCTAAAGATAAAATGATTCATAAACAAAATCTCTAGACTCGAGTATTGAAGACTAAAGCTCAAGAATGAAGACTCCAGACCAAAGAACCAAGACCATTTGCTTGTAAACAAGTTGCATATTTATAGCATTTGCAATCACCAAAAGGCAAGTTCAAATTGAACTCTCACCATTAAACAAAGAGAAATCACTATTTACTGGGGCTAAAACATAAATGCAAGCTTTAGTGGTTGAGAAATGTGGATGAAATTGAATTTTACGTTTGACGAAATTGTCGAACATTCTAGAAAATGCACAAGACAAGAGTGCGCGCGACATGTGCAGGGAGGTGTCCCGGTTGGTTCTGACCGCCACCTCGCCTAGGTGAGTGATGGTTACAAGACCGCCGCCCTAGCAAGGGATGGTTATGAGGACCACCACCTAGTCAGGTGACGGTTATAGGACCGCGCCTGGCGGGAGGCGGTCCTCATAACTAATGACAAAAAAACAAGGAAAAAGAGAGAAAAGGTGAAGAGATATGAATCATCATTGGGGTTTTCCGTAACCTCTTTTCGACAAGATAGTACATATAATTTTACTAGTCTAAGTAAGTCTTCCAAGTCCCCTTCCAATTCTAAGATTGTTTCTACAAAACCTTGTCCTTCAAGATCCTCTAATGCACCTTGAAATTAAACTTCTTTCTCTTAGACATCTACTCCCACTTCAAAGTCTATTATAATCCCAAAATTAGTTTCTTCAACCCCCTTGCCCATATTTTCTACATTCGATTACTTCGAGCACAAAAACAAGACCAAATTTTATATTACTGAAATTGAGTATTTGCAATCACACCCGAGCAATTCAAAAGGGTTTTCAATGCAATCTAGAATGGTTTCATAAAATCAAACACTATGAATCCCAATCCTAAAATCATATTACTAGACCCATCTACACTTCCATCATATAACATGTTTTCTTTAAGTGCATTCAAGACCCGATAAGGTCGATACTTTCTATGTTTCCTTCTCCTCGGAGAATGTAGACTAAATAATTGCATTATAGATTCACGATCCTCTAATAATGTAATGCCTATGAACTTCACCAACTCCCTCATCCTAACCGTGACTCTAGAATGTGGATCTTAAGTCTTGTTACTCCATGGAGTCAAAGTAATTCGAGTTCTAGGAAGGTCAAATATGTACAAGTGGCTCTTGTCAAATTTAGTTAAGAAAGTATCAATGGCTATCTTGATAGTAGACACATCGGATACATTTGGAATCTTGTTAGGTAGAATATTTTGACAAGATTTTGGAGGGAAAATTCAGATGAATTGGTATTTCAAAACCATTCAAATAAAGGAGATATTGAAAAGTTACCTCCAAAGAAGAAAATGAGGTACATGGTACAAAAGGAAGAAAACCTAGGAGCTAATTTTTTATACCATAGTTGTTGATGGATGAATCATTTCATGACAAAAAAATAAGAGGATGAGATTACCATATTGATAGGACCAAGTATCCTTTTTTTTAGGAGGTATCGATCTTGAGTAAGTGTTGATAAATTTTGAGTGCAAGAGGGTATCCCGAGTTTCTAGATGTTGTGAGCCATGAAGAATAGGAGATGGTTCTTGGTGAATTTCAAATGCATAAATCATCTTGTATTCTAACCCAAGAGGAGGAGATGTTTTCATTCCCATTCTAAGATGAAGATTCCATGGATCATGTCGTCCACAAAAAAAGAAATAAAACCAATCTATGATGATCCTGAAAGGTTTAAAAGGGCAATTTGTACAAGAATTTTTAGAGTCAAGGAAGAGATGGAATACCTTGAACTAAGTCTTTAACTCTTGATAAAGGCTACTGAATTTCAAGACAAGCATGAGTCAAATTATAGTTTATCAACTAATTTGGAGATTGGTTATGATTAAATAAATCAAGATGAGAAACCCGAGGTCTCTCCCGAGCCAATAGTTCAAGGATCTGTTGAATAAATTGAAGTTTTTACTTCCCAATCAAAGAGGAAGATTATTTCTATGATGAAGATGTTGAAGAAAGCAGTTTTGAAGTCCTTAAGTTTGGGGTTCCCTTTGACAAAGAAGTGATAAAATGCGACAAGATTTAGGATGATGAAGTGATTCCTCCTAATGGTTGCCTTGAATTTCAAAGTTAATATTCTTGAATAAATATAAATATGAGCTTCTAAAGAACACCAAAAAATGACTCTACGATAAATTTTAGAAGTGATAGAAAGCTGAAGACCCCAAGCTAAGCCTTAACTTCTTATCTCATGGTATGGCCATATAAGATGGGTATGAGTTTATTTTTCATCGTCCATTGAAAATACGAACACCTCATAATGATATGGGTCACAAATATGAATTTATGGATATTTTCACAAAAATGTCAATGAAAATGAATTCAAAAACGAAGAGAAATCATAATATTCAAACAATTTGAATGAAAATCAGCCTTGGGGCAGTGATGAGATGCTCAATGATAAATCAACAATGTGGACAAATGCGGAAGGCAAGCGGCACTCTGAAACTTATTTCAAAGATGATATGGGAAATGTAATTTCTAAACGAAGGTCTAAGCATCAAGAATATCATGTAAGCTCACTTCTCACAAGTACACAGAAGCTATGAAAATACCTAATTTTGATAAGCGGTTGAGGATATTAGGCTTCTTTATTGAACTAGTCAATGGCTTCACGAATGACATCATCAAGTGTTACCCCTTCGGGGGTAGCTTCTAAAAGCAAAGTGCTTCCACGTCAAAGTGTGATGTCCCCTACATTGTACCATAGGTGAATTAGGTGTGTTTCCCATTTCCCTATTTTTGTGGTCTTGTTGTTTCAATGTGTTGTTTTCCTTTTCGTGTGCGTAGATGTGTCTTCTTTCTAGTCTATCTCTTACAAAGTGTATGACTGTAAATCCCAATGGATAAGGCACTAGTCAGGTCTTATAATTTGAGATTCTAGAGTTCATTCTCATCTTTTTATCACTTTTTTATCTATAATGATTCATTGAGTGAGAGCCATTTATTGTCTCGTGTTTTTGTATGGGAAACATTCACTGGAAAATAGGTGAACTATACCCTAGTGTAAAAATATTTCATTGTTGACCTTTCCTGACACCCCTCTAGGTCAGTCTATTCCCCCATATATTTATTACCATATCCTTCTAGTGGTTAAGATGTATGTTTCATCATTCCTCGTACGTGATTTAGTAATAAAAATACCATTCAAGTACTTTTGGATAAGTATCTCTCAAAGTGGATTTTTGAGAAAATTTAAGAAGGGCTATCATCAGCCTTTCTAAGACAAGTACACAACCTCCAAAGTTGAGAAAATACCCAAATCATCCAAGGATGTGTGTTCAAGAGCCAAGATCATGAAGAAACTAATTTCAAACTATTTTGGGAATATTTGAAGACTCGGAAGAAGATTCATCATAAGTGGGTTTTGAGGCCGGAGAAACATGTATCCCAAAAGAGAACATGAACTTCAAGAGGTGATTTGAAAGATCTAGAATGATTTGTGATCCAAAAATAAGATCAATCGAAAAATGTTTATCCCTCTACATTGTGGTATAGTCAAATTCATCCCAAACCCCATGCATTTTTCCAAGCAACTCATTCTTTTCGAGACACAAATGGTGATCCCAAGAAAAAGACGTTTTTGAGAAGGTTGCAAGAATAATAAATAAATTATACGAATTCCATCCTTATAAAAAGGTCATTTCAATATATTTCATATAAATAAGTGTAGGAAAAGTCACCTAGGAGCTCAATTTATATCCGTTCCAAGTTGTCGCCGAAGGTACGATCTTGACGATTAATGAAATTTTTGAAGGAAACATGGTAATATGAGGCTTAGGCACATTTTTATGCCCCCATTATCCCTTTTCAAGGGGAAAAAGGTAAAAAAAATGTACCCCTCCCCATTAAGCTTCATGGTCACTCCATGTGACCCCGGTGACTCCATATAACCCCTTTGACCTATTTGACTAGCCCCCTCACCTGCTCCCGCATGTGTGGAAAGTGTCACTACAAGGATAAGGAGTATTTTATTGCCCCTATTTTCCATTTTCAAGGGGAAAATGTCGAAAAATAATGTGCCCCACCTCATTGTTTCCCCAAGTTCTTCATGTGGATCTGAAAGAAGGCTCTCGGGTGTTTGTTTTTCAACCCCCTCCTCCATTCCTCTCCACCTGTGCATGCATGAAAATTTTCAACCTAGGGATAAGGAACATTATTATGCTCCCATTATTCCTTTCAGGGGGAAAAGGGGGACAAAAAAATTCCCCCTCAAGATTTCCAACAAGCTATATAAACCATACTTCACCATTTTTCTCCCGTCCCCACATTCCTCCTTTTGCACTCGAGAACTCTTGAAAAACGTTTACGATTCCTCTTCCTTTTTTTCACTCTCAATCACACCATTATCCCCATGATATTCACACCATTTTTTCCACAAGAAAAACGCAAAGAACCATCCTCCGTGCTCAATTTTTCTCCAAATCAAATAAGCACACATGAAAACTAAAATATCACATATCTAAATAACTAAGGAATTGATCGATGCGAAATTTTTTACTTCCTTTCACATTCTCATAGGACATAAAACCAAATATGACAAATTTCACATGCACAATAGGGAATTTTTGTAGTGAAAAAACCCTACTTTTACCACACCAAAATTTTAAAATTTATCAACTTTTGTTCCAAAGATCGGGTTGAGACCAAATTTCAGAGGTGAGACGAAGACAAAAAAAAATCGTTTCAAAATAATTGATTTCATCAAAATCTAAGGTCCAAAAATCCAATTACTAAGTTAGCTCCTACACAACCACTTACTATTTTTTGTAATATCTCATGGTGAGTATTTGCGGAAAAGGTGGTGTGCACAAGGAGCATCCAAAAGGAAAAAGCAGAGTGATCAAAGTTAGAAAAGCTGAAAAAGTTTCATTTTCTAAAAATAATAAATCCCCTTTTCATGTATAGGAAATTTCCTTGGCCAACATGAAATTAAAGTTCACAAGCATCGACAAGTCTCAACTCGTCATCCGAGTATTGAGAGGTGAGGGACAACGATGTCACTATCCTGAGACCTAAATGATCTCGAAGAACATGTTCTTGTTGATTCCTAATTGTGGTCATATGTGTCCTTGGTATGACATAATTGTCATGGTTTACTTGGTCTAAGCGATTGTTCCAATTTACCATTTCACTTACATAATCATTCAGAAGGTATGGTGGTTTTTCATGGTTTGGAATGGTTATTTCAAGGTTACGAGAATGGGCATCCTTCATGGTTTCAATAATGTACTCATCGGGGCTCATCACTTGTACAGGTAAGTGCATCATTCCATGGAGAAATCTTTGTCAAAAAACATGGTAGTGTCATAGAGGATCATCACGAGCATTTCCCACAGGTCATCTCATATCCACATTAGGAAAAATCAACAGTGTTTTTAAACACTCATTCAAAGGTCCAAGTTGTATGTGCATCATATACAAGGAATATATTGTGATCTTCATTGGCAAGGACAAATGCACTTCATCAAAACTTTCTGATCGGTAAAACAATGTGGCCATGTATAAAAAGTCATTAGAGATTGGTTTCCATCCTAAACTTCTTCAAAGTAAACCTCCATGAGCAACACTCGTGGTTATCTAGGTGATCATTCGATAATGTTTCTAATCACTTAGTTTTAGGTGTTCTTGTATAATACAAATAATTCATCTTTCATCATCGATAAAGTGTTAAAAGTAGGATTCACCAAAGCCTCCCCTTAGTGTATAAGTGTTGCAGAGGTCATCGGGGGCCAAGGCTGTTGTGTTCAATTTCTTTGGGGAGGTCTTTACCGATGTGAGGTATCGTCATCTCTTAGAGAACTTCTTCATAGGAGTAGCAGTCACTCTCATTATCCCTTCCTCATTTTCTCTCTTCATCTCTACCCCCTTTCTAATTCTTCACCGTGAGAAATCAAGAAGAGCACAAGAAACAATGGAAAAATTTAGATGCACCATTCTTTCGGATGGGTGGATGGATGGAAGGAACCGCACCCTTGATAATTTTTTTAGCAAAGATGACGTTCGTCCTATTCATTTAAATATGACTTTAGCAAACATTATAATAAGTCACCCTTAATTAATTAAAGGGGACTTAAACTCTATTCCTAAGGATTTGAAAAGTCACATGTCATGGAAGGACAAATGAAAGGTCACATGTGGGTATTCGAAAAGTTTTATCAAGCTCTATAAATTATAATGACATCCTCATTCAAGGGGTTGTCACTTTTGTATACTCATGAGAGATTACTACTTGAGAAAAACAAAAGAGATGTTTATTTCTTCTAGTTCCATTCTCTATGTTCTTCTATTTCTAACTATGAACAATTTTTCTAAAGCATCAATGAAGAAATGGGTTTCATGCCTTTTTTTTATTTGAATATTATTAAAACTTTGTGTTCTTGATCTTACCTTGTCTTGTTGCAAATTGTAAAAAAAAATCTTTTATATCCGTGTGTTGAAGTTCTCTGTTTAATGGTTGTAGGCATCTGATTTTCTACCTGCAATATTAATCATTCCCTCGTTTTCCCACTCTCTCAGCAAATTCCTCTCTTGCAAGAAATTGCAAGCTTTTTTGTTGCAGGTTTAGTGGAGTGTCCTATTAGATCCTCGGCCGCAATACCACCACATATTTCAATTTCACGTACGCACAATAAGTGGAGTAGTACCACCCAAGCAGAGGGACCTAGAGTCTCGTAGAGATGTTGGTGGATATCCATCAATTTGTCCACCTAACAAATTTTCTTGCCAACACTATCATGATTTTTGGAGATAATAAAAAGATATAGATAACACATCATAAATCTATACAACAAGACAATGAAGACCTAAATAAATTATTATAAAAGAATATCTTTGTCATAACTATGTTATTCTTGTTGAAACTATAAGAGTCTAGATATTTGAACCAATACACAAATAAATGATGAACTATTCTTAACAAAATATTAAAAGATTTTAAAAATGAAAATAAAATACATAAGATAACACAAGATATATCATGGGAAAGCCTTTTACAAAATGAGTGCAATAACTTATCAAAGTGATTTTACAATACAATGGGTACCAAAACTATGGGCTAAGAAAATAAAACAATGGTTTTCATAAATCACAAGTTTTGACAACACCAATATACACATATAGATAAGAACCACATATCATTACTACTAAACCCCAAGTAACTCTCATAGTAAATGTGTAGAATACACATTGGTGTACAATATGCAAAATATCCAACATATTGTAACAAACAATCATTATTATAACTATCATCTAAAAACCTAATCTCATAATCATATTCATTTTCTTTGAAGCTCCAAAACCTTTCTCACTTTTTTTTGAAACTTCTAGACCAATCTAACATAATTTGTTTATTATGAAATGGAACCAGGATCAAATTTGAAGTTGTACATATGTCTTTCACTTGTCATAGAAGAGTGATTAAAAATTTACACTTTTAAAAAAAGTGAAATTTAAAATTACACTTCAATACTAAAACGCATTAAAATATTTTAAGTTTTAATTAGAAGGGTTAACTAAAAATCAATGTTACATGTCACAATAATCTTATTTGACGGTCTAAAAAATTATATGGATGTCATTTGACGTTCAAAATATAATATGCACGTCAAATTTATTTTTATAATAACTATTACAAAAAATAAAAAATTGAGTAAAATTTTACATCTACAAGATTGAAAAAATAACTTTAAATAAATTTCTAAAATGAAATTGAAATAAATAATATAAAATTAAATGCATAATATTTCTAGATATTTAGTAGAATATAAACATCATGTGAAATAAAACATCACTACAAATTTTATTTAGATAAAATGAGTTTATCAAAGATCTAAAACTTACATTGATCAACCATGCTTTCACAAAATATTTTGTGACCTTCTTTGTTTTTCCCCTCTCCAAATGTCATACACTTTCTCCCAGTCGATTAAAGAAGGATCAGGTCCATTTAGTGATACTCGCATGAGTGCATCCAATGTTATGATTTCTAGCTTTGATCTTCTTATATCTTTAATTAGGTTTTGCTTTGAAAACCCTCGCTCACATGTTGTTGTACTTGCAGGAATCACAAGTGTACTCTGCCATAGTTTTAACATGTTTGGAAAGTTGGTTTGCCAACTTTTAGAAATACAAAAAACCCTCCATGCTTCTCTAATAGAAAATCCCTCACACCCTGAGTGGAGTGTATCAATAAATTGATGCAACTCTTTTTTACAAGCCTCGATGTCAAATGATGGAATGTCCATCCCTTCATTACAAAAATCATTGTAAATGTTGGAAAAGTTTTTCAAGCCAACGCATTGAATTATTTTCTCTAACCAAAACATCATGTGAATAGTGTGAGGGACTAAACAACTTCACTGCATTGAAAATAGAAAGATCAGGAAACCTTGCATTTAGACAATCTATTAGTCTTTGAACATAATCTTTTGTAAGTTGTATGCAACTTTGTAATGTGCCATCAATACAAGGACTGAATCGTTGCTTTTGTGTATTAAGAGTATCACCATGTGCATTGGGAATAGATGTGTAAAGCAATTCATGTTTGTGAACTACTCCCTCTTTATCAGTGATTTGTAGATAGCCAAACTGAGATGCCTCCAAAAATTTTGATAAGTAGCAAGCACCATTTGGAAATGAATTATTATTTAGAAACATTCTCCTTAGAGTATTAATAGTAGCATCAATAGTAGCTCCAAGAGAAGTGACATCAATGTGCTCCACTTGAAATTCTTTGTTTAACTTGTTAAGTTCACACATAACATCAGCAAGCATGTGCAAACAATACTGAACAGAAAATATTCTTGCCTTATCATACCATGATTCTTTCTTCTCACTTTTCCACAAAGTCATTATAGCAGGCATCAATGCCACTAGCCTTTCAATAACTTGTCCCCTAGATAACCATCTGACTCCATGAATCTGAAGGCACTGGAGAGTTTCTAGTTTCATAAGTTCCTGTAATGCAATCAACTCATTAGTTCTTTTTGTTGAATTTTGAACCCATGAATAGACTTTATTTGCCACTTTCTCAACAAACACTAACTCGGTATCATTTTAGAAGCATCTGATGCAGCTAATGCCTCACGATGAGCAACACAATGAACAACTATTAAATTTGGCACATTTTTTTAACAAGGTCACAAATCCATTTTCATTTCCCACCATAGAAGAAGCACCATCCGTAGAAACAACTATCAATTTTTTGTTCAAAATATTCCGTTCATTTCTTAAACCTTGTAGTGCATCATAAATTGTTCTTCCTTTTCCATCACCAACACTAATAAGTTTCATGAATTGAGAGACTGGCAACCCCAATCCTTGTGAATCTAGAAATGTTGCATAAACAACAAGATGTTTATCTAGGCTACGATCAGTGCTTTCATCTAACATGAAAGAGATATAAGGACTCTCATTCATCTTCAAGATCTGTATCTCTTCAAGATATTTAGATATAGAAAAATAAATTGATTGGTTGCCTTTCGGTTTGTATATGATGCATAGTCTTTATTCTTGGGCATACATGATGTATCTAATGACATGACAAGTGAACAAAGAGAGTCATATGTAGACAAAGATAAATCTGTTTTGCAACCCAATATGCCAATTTCATGGTTGTGATAATTCTATGCTTATTAGAATCATCAATCTGTGTTATATGTTCTGGAATAGATATCACCTTTTTCTGCTTATCACATACCCATTTTGCTTGTGATAGTTTGTGAACATTTGATTTTTCATGGGTTACAATTGCATCTTTCGCATGCTGGTACAACCATCTCCTATTCCCCATGGACCTGGTGCTCCATATGTTTCACACCATTCACACTTCATAGAAGTTTTATCCTCATGGATAGTTTTTTTAACCATGTATACTTATTTTCCCACTCTACTCTATAAACTCTCTTCAATTTATGTTTTACCTCTTTGCCAACAATATTGTTTGTTTCAACCTCACCTCCCATAATTTCTATATCTTCATTAAGATCTTCATTCAAATCAATATTAGGTCGAGATTCAGAAATACCTTCATGTTGAAGATCTTGAGATGGAATTGACCATTTAAACATTTGGTTGATTGTCCTTTGTTTCTTCTTTCTTTCCGACATTTTACAAAACCTGCAAAATCAATTTAAATATTAATTTCTTTATAATAATGCACCACAAATTATAATAAAAAAAATAATATCAACAAAAATTGGTTAATCTAAAGAAATAGTAATGCGTGAAAAGAAATCTATTCTAAAACAAATAAAGAAATCTTCATACAGTCCTAACAAATGTCATTTCAATTTGCCACGCATAAAAATCCAAAAACACCTTGCAAAATCTAAAATAATATAAGTGTGCATTAAATTTCAATGTGTTTTTCCCCAAGAGATGGAGGAATCCATAGGTTTCGCGGTTTTCTTAAAGCTGTTTGTCATTTCATGTATTTTTGGCATGTTAGGATTTTTGGTTAGTGATATTTTGCAATCGGATGCTTTTGAGGGAATAGAAAAGAAAAACTATGAAAATCATACCATTCGAAAGGAAAATAATAATAGGGCTAAGTTGTTTAGTGGCTCGAACATACCAAAGCATTATGTAGTTCTTGTTGGGTAGCTAAAACTATAAATGGGTGTCTAAATTTTTCATATCAAGAGTGACAAATCACTGACTGTGTTTGAGCCTACACACAGTCTTGACTTCACTTACGAGTTCAACGGATAACGTTTAATCAAAAGCAAATGAAACTAACGATCTTAAACCATAAGTGAACCAATCTACTTATGAAAGATTAACCATACAAAAGTTAAGTATTGAGTATATCGGTCTTCATATTCAAGGAATCATAGTCTAGAAGTGAAGACAACTAGATATCATCAAACATTTCATCATGAAGGATTTCAAATACGTCGAAATAAAATAACAAGAGTACAGAAATTATTCCATTCCCGTAAGTAAGAATATTGCTATACACACTGTCACCAATGAAGAACCCAAACCAAGATACGAGTGGCTTATCCTCATGGAATCGTTCTAGCTATCATAGATTCGAGTGCCCACCGCCATGCCCCTGTGTCATATAAATTTATAAACTAAATGATGAGATGCATTTATAGAATAATGGCATAGCCATCATATTATGCCCACCACAGATAAGCAATGTGCAGAGCCGAATTAGAATAGAGTATTTTTTTATTTGTTTTGTTTCTAATTTTATTTACTGGTTTCTATTTCATACTAACTAAAAAGATAGCAAGTAGCAACAACAGACTTGTAAGATTTTTTTTTTTTTTCCAAATATTTCTAAATTTTGATTTTGATTTAAATTAGATTTTTTATGAATTTCAAAAAATATATATATATATATAAGTATATATTATATATATATATATATATATATATATATATATATATATATATATATATATATATATATTTGTTGACGGTTAAATTTATAATGTACATGTCATTTTGACGTTTAAATTATAATTCTCCCTGTCAAGCATGACGGTCATATTTTAAAAGTGCCTGTATTTTGACATCTAAAATGACTAAAAACGTCTCATATTTTAAAAGTACAGTCCTTTATATCTAACTCCTCCAAAGATGCAACTTCTTCAAAACCCAAACACAATTTTGACATCTAAAATGACAATTTTTCCAAGTAGACATTTGAGTTCGTCAAAACTCAAAGGTAATTCTCGCAAATTCGAGCAACCACTCAAATCCAAGTGTGTTAAACTGATGAGCTGTCCAAATGACTCTGGCAGACTCTTCAACGCCCTCCACCCGATCATACTCAGTTTACTCAAAGAAGGCAATCTACAGACATATTCGGGCAGACTCTTCAACGCCGTCGACACGCTCATACTCAACTCTGATAAGTGTAATTCCTCCAAACAGGAATTTTGAACGACTGCTATAGACATGGACGACTCCTCCTCTTCGATTTTATAGCCTTTAAACAGTCCCTCGACTTTCAGCACTTTTAATTCTGGGGGCAGCTGCATCCATGGATTTACCAATTTTATTCCTCACGTGACAGCCAATTTCATGTTAAAATCAAAATCAAAACCAAATGGAAACAGAGCACTTGCCTTGTACAAAAGATTAACATCACTGTATATTGGGCCTTCGTACACACACAATCTCTCAAGTTGCTCTAATTTCAGAGGCGGCAGAGGAATGTTAGTATTTAATTTTAGATATCTCAATTCGTTAAATTTCTTCTGGCTTTGTCCACTGGCTTTCATGCGCCTTCCCAAAGCGAGAACTTTTAGTGAATTCCTCATTGAATCCAAGTGCCCTTCTTCAACCACATATTCGGATCTATCCTTGCCCAATGAAATCCCTTTGATTTCCCTCAGCTGTTTCTGCACATGAATAAAAAACAGAGGAGTTAGAGAAGACAATTTCATGAATTATTAAGTTAAGAAATAAATTATTACCTTGTCTTCTGCAACTTCAGTGAAGGACTGCAAATCCATAAATCTACTGGATTTCGACATGCTTATCCCTTTTGCTCGAATAACGTCATGAACAATCAACTTCTCTTCTTCAACATTTAAGACTTTTGTAAACAGGTTGATTTCTGCAACTGGCATTGTCAAGACCGTAGTGAGCAATGCTGCCTCTTGAAGTGATTTAAATTGCTGTGATCCCACAATATACTCTACATGTCGACGACTCCAATCACTGAAAAAGCAGCAAATGTCCAAAAATGCTTCTTGGGCAGACTTTTCCAGCTTATCATATACAAAATCAATCACACTTGAGGTGAGATTTTCTTGTTTCACGTTTTGTCCTTTCTCCAAGTCTTCAAATAACTGACGGCACTTCTCTGTGTTATAGCCCATCTTAGCCAACTGAGCACCAGCCACTTTAAGAACCAGCGGAATGCCACCGCAAATCTTCAGAATTCTTTTCGTATCTTCTTCATTTATATGCTGAAGATTCTGAGAATCCTTGCACAAAATTTTCAATGCATCCGCCTCCGGCAGAGTATTAACAGGGTAGTCAAAGCGTGGAAGGCCGTATTGCTTAAACATATCTGTCTCTCCCAGTAATCTTGTGGTTACCAGGATTCTACTACCCTTGGGAAGGCTTCCCAGGTCCGTGGGAAGAAGCTGTTTCAGATCCTCTGCCCTTAAAGCATTGTCAATGAAAAGAAAACAATGTTCTTTCGCTTTCACTTTTGAAAGCTTTTGTTAGATGCTCTTGACCTTCTTCGCAGTCTCTTAATGTTATTGATCTCCCACCTTCATATTTTGGAAAACCATCTTTTAATATGATTTGCTGCAGGGATTTCAAGTCATTCTTAGAAGAATCGATATCAATTCCAACCCTGGCGTAGTTGTAATCTTTCAAGCTTAATTTGGCCAAAACAGCTTTTGCCAGTGTGGTTTTCCCAATGCCGCCAAGACCATAAATCACCACAGCCCGTGATTTATGGTCATCTGTTGTTGTGGGCAGCAGATCTATTACTTTCCGCACTCTCTCCTCAATTCCCACTGTTAAGAGTAAAAATGCAGACATTCAGAAGTCATTGCGTGCTCTATGTCAAAAATCAATTTAAAAAAAGCGTTAACGAAGGCTGGAAGAAATTAAAATTCCATTTCCACAAAAATTAGTGTTTCGAAACTAAAGTGCAGAGATTTATAATTCCACAACCATTACAAATCTCGTTTTCCCTTTTTACATTATTTTAAATAAATGAATCTGACAAATCTATCTCATATAGAAGCATATGCATATGTGAATCGGTCAGACTAGCAAAATAGAGAAATCTCTGGTTCAAATTAGAGACCCATAAATAGGAATTTGGGTGGATGGAGTAACGTCTTTTCCTATTTCCCACAAATTGAATTGACATACCACCTTTCCATGGATTGCATTGGGAAACAATTATACGGAAGAAGGAAATATGATAATTCGAGAGCTAATGTAAAAAGTAATGCTTTACCAGCATAGCTTGGGTAGCCTGGGGAGATATAGGAAGCATAACAGGTTGATCGTGTTTCAATGCTATTATCACTGTCAACATCAGATCGGGATAAAGCTGATTTATTTTCTTCTGAACACCGCTCAAAGTTTCAGAGTCCACAGAAGTTTTCAAAAACTATGCGCATCATAAATTAAAAAAATTAATCAACAATGAGATTCAACTTAATCAGCTATGAGATCCAGATTAAGGTATTTATTTCAAATTTGCAAAGAAAATAATTATAACAAAATGGAAAATTAATGTCTTGAACAAAGATGCAGTTACCTGAAAAACTTCTTAGAGTTTAATTGGGCAGCACATTTGATACACTCTTCAACAATGACAAGAACAGCATTTTTCAATTTTTCTCCTTGTTCGGGAATCTCAACCCTTAATTTCTTGATATGATCAGCGAGGTCGACCATATACTTGAGCAGTTGTAGGCATTCACTGCGGTTCTCAGACACTTTGTTAATTTTTGTAACAAATATGCTATAATGGACAGCCCTCCAACCATCCAATGGATATTTCCAAGTTTGTCAAGAATATCTGATGCAATTTTTGTTGCTGCAATGGAATGGGAAAAATCTTCCTGCAAACCAATATACCAATTACAAACTAAACAAATTTTCAAGAGTGAATATTTGATATTAGAACCAGAAACATCCATTGGTTACCTTCTTGTCCGTTTTCTCAATATGGTCGCTGACAAATTTTAGAAAGGTAGATCCACTCTTGATAAAAGAAGTCCATGATGTTATCTTGCTTGTGCCCTCCTCTTTTGTCTTATCTTGTTCATTCTGCAAATCATAAAAATAAAATCAATAATGTTAAAAATATGTAATCACAATGGAACACGCTAAAACTCAGATTTGTTCTAACCTTTTGAGTGATCTTGCTTTGTAACAATGCGTTGATGGCATTGATGAGATCATCCACGTCGTTTACATCTTTGACAGATTTGAACTGGTCTATTACATTCTCAAGGGTCGGCGATTGTCTGGATGAAGAGGCCATGTCCTGCTGCGAAGTTGTAGCTGGTTCCGCCTGCGATCGAGAAGTGCTGTCTACGATCTCATTTTTTGGATAGATTTCAGAGCCGCTGGATTGTGTGGGTATGTCCTGCTGTGAAGGCGTAGATGCTTCTGCTTGCGGTTGAGGAGCGCCGTCAATCACCTCATTTACTTCAGAGTTTTTGAAACAGCTCAAACAGTTTCCCATGGTGAATGATCCAAAATACAGACTTTAACACTCAAAAATACCAAAAACAAATGCTCGGATAAATAATATAAACGACTAATAAGAAATTCTTAAATGATTTGATGAATTGGAACAGCACAACCCAACTATATATACGTTCTATGGTGTTGGATTTCAGTTTCTTATCAGGAAAGTTATTCTTCCACTAACAAAACATCTCTGCTGCTTTTAATAAAAGTTAGTTCTTTAAATAGGCGGCGGATCCACAGAAAAATCATTTGGTCGAGCAAAGGAAAACAGAATAAACGTTTGGTCAAGAAAAGAAAAAGAAGAGTGACAGAGAATAATGTTTTTGGAGCTTCCACAAAAAAAAAAAAGAAGAAGAGAGAAGAATAAACGTTTGGTCAAAAGAAAAAAGAAAAGAATCAGGTGCGAACGAGGTACCTAATTGGTCATCTTATATTACGGTGGAGTCTTGGAGAGAGCCCTTCAAAATAAATGTACGGAAATAGGCTTCGAACCGGTTAAAATTATACTGAAAATAAAACATAACAGTTTTACAAATACATTCTGTTCAAATTAAATAATATTTGTAGGTATCATACTCGTTCTATAATGTATATTTCAGAAATATACATTGACTTTTAAGTTATATTTCAGAAAGATAAAAATCACATAGGCAGACTCGTATGTGACACTATGTAGTCTGTTTTTTAGCATTAAAACAATTTAATGCTCTTACAAATTTATTTATTTTTTAAATATGTTTTGGATAGATTTTGGTAAATTAATTGTTTCAAAACATTTTTAAAATATTTGATTTAAAATGTAAATTGAAAGTGTTAAATATTTATTTTTATTAAATTTCTATGTTTAATATAAATATTTTACCCAATTTACATGTGCGAGGTAATTTAACTAATTACAATATTTTTAAATATAAAAATAAAAATTAGTAAGTTACTTACTATTGAATGAAAGCATAATATCAATTATATAGTATTAAATGATTTTGAAATTTAAATAATATAATTTCATATAACTAGCAATCGCACATGTGTATAATGCAATGTGAACACCGAACGGTATATGTTATTTGATTTAGAGGAATAGTTATTATTTTTGTAGTTGATGTTGATAAGGAGTGTGATTGATAGTGTAAGTGTAGGAATATAGATGAAGCAAATTAATTTTAAGAAAGATGAAAAAATAATTTGAAAAATTATATGGATTGAATTCTACCAAATTTGAAACTCTAAAATATAAGGATTTGACATGAATCGGAAACCATGGTTGCATGTGTCTACTATAGAGAACGATTTACCTATAAAACCAATGATCTAATATTGAAGAGATTGGCAGCGGATAATGCCATTTTTAGAGTTCACCAATAGAATGCTTACCAAACAATGACAAACACATATATTAAACTCGTTTTTAAAGTAAGAGAGCTATAATTAATGTGGAACAAAATCCCCTCATAGAGGTATACCACTATATAAATAGCTTGTAGATTAGTGGACTTCACAGATATAACATGAAGGTCAAAATTAAAAAGAGATCCGACGGGTAGGACTATGAATTCCAATGGATCACCCTTACCAATTGAGGGCTAACAATGGTTAGTGTGTTTCCAATGGTTGCAACAGAGGGATTGTGAAAGAATAAGACAATCATCTGTTTACTAAAATGTGTTGTAATCATCTATGGTAGATTCAACTCACTCCTAGAACCTATCATTGCAAAGCTTCCTTGCTTGGTGATTGTAGTTTCATTAATTTTTCCTTACTATAGTGGTCTTTTGGCAATGTATCTAAAAGAGATTCTTGTATGTTGTCTTTTCATGTCCCGCGTGTATGTTTTATGGAAGGTTTGAATCAATTCTTTTGCAAAGTGCCCGTTTGGAAATGCCTATTAGTTGAACCATCAACCTTGATGATTAGATGTCATAGGTTTGAGGCCCAAGTTAGGGAAGCTAAGGAGAAAACTACTCACAGAGCTATATCCTCAATGATAAGTGAGCTCTCTCAATTCCTAACCCTCAAATTCTACATTGGGCATTTTTGCAAATAGGAAGAAAATGTAGATGCTAGAAAATTTAATGACGAGGCACCTACCAAATGCCTTTAAGGTTCTATGTGTCAAATAGAACAAAAGCATGAACCCTACCCCCTTACCATGTCAGGCGATGAATGAAAACATGGTTCAATGAATTCCTAGTAGTTTTACAAGGAAACCAACTCAAGATTGGGAAGAATTGCCTACTATAAAGGAGCAGTTAAAACAATGAATCACTTCATTATGGAATGTCCAGCTAACAATGACATTCAGGTCAAGTATAGGGAAACCCTGAACGTTGATTCCCACATTAGAACTCTTTGAAGAGCCAAACATAAAACATCTAAGAGAGTTTCTGATCTAAATCATTACAAAAAGAGCCAACCTTCATAAGGAAGATGTAAGATTTATGGTGTTATATACTGTTGGGTATGGTGGAAGTATTAGGGAAACCCTGAATGCTGATTCCCATATTAGAACCCTTTGAAGAGCCAAGGATAAAGGATCTAAGAGAGTTTCTGATCTAAATCATTACAAAGAGAACCAATAAAAAAATCCAAACTAATTTCTCAAGAAGTTGGGATGATGCTACAAAAGGAAAGAAAGTAATATGTCATAATAATGTCCGCAGATGACCAATGTACGTCAAGGTGTTTCCAAATTAAATCTATTCAATAAATGATGCAGGTCCAGTCTATTTTTTCACTGAGCAGAAATAATTGTCCATTATAATGGAACTGTCATGTGACATAAATCCAGTGGGAGCTTGTTGCATTTCATGACTTATTAATTGCATCCTGTATAAGAAAATATGGATTGTAATATATTCCTTAAGTAGAAGTTTCTATGATGTGCTACTTGCAATAGATCAAATTGTTAGGCTCTCAAACAATGGCTCACAGCACTCCACAGATAAGAATTCTACTGTTAATAAAAATAAAAAATTAATATCGTTGAGGATAAACCATTATCCAAGTAGTTGTTACAGACATCAAAGCTACCAAATGTAAATACATTTTGATGATTGAAATGAGCAATCACATCATATTACATAAAAATACTACCAAATAGTGAAGAAACGTGTAATTTCAATAGCATTTATGAAAGCGGATGCAATACAATGAGTCATACACAGGACCAGTCATCTAAAAATGAATGAATAATAATACATTCACAGACCTTCTGACTATTATCGTGATGCTTATTCCCTCGCTGGCGGTGCTGATTTTTTTGTTGGTCGGCGTGTTTGGATACATTCAAAGGCTGCGCAGTTTGAAGGAAATCCAACACCAGAAGCTGATGTGCAGATACAAAATCCTGAGCGACAACAAGGGCTTGAATTTCTTCAAAATGTCTGACATAAAACAATCCATGCGAAATTTCTCCGACTCGAATCTCATCAGCGAGGGAGGGTTTGGGATGGTGTACAAAGGGATGCTTTCTTAAAGAAGTGAAATAACCATTAAGCGGCTCAGAGATTTCAGCAAGTGAGCAGACGAGAATTCAAAGCACGAGTGCGCAGTTATCATCGCACCAAACAAACACCATTGCATTGAAAAAATGTCCAAATGGACGTCAAATTTAACCTAATCACATAAACGTCTGGAAGGGCCTTTCCCATAGGGGGAACACCTTCAGTGTAATTAATTAAAATGATCCAAATATATATATATATATATATATATATATATATATATATATATATTTGATTGATAAACGCTTTTGACTAGAGCTATGAACCGGAGAGGAAAGGGCCCCCATGCAACATAGAAGGAAGAACAAGAAAGGGGAAGAAGAGGAAGAAAAGGAGAGAAGGTTCAAGCTGAAAGAGGAAGAAAAGGGAGTGGAAAAGAGTGAAGAGCAATGAAACACCAAGAACCCGAAAGCGGAACAAATCAAAGAGAAACGGAAAGAGCACCAAAACTCCCAAACAGAGCCAACACGAACAAGTACTAGTCCGCCCAACAACCAAAGAGAAATGTAAACAAACCCACCATCACACGATCACGAAAGCAAATATCTCAGCAACAACAACCAACACGGCGACTGCCCAAAACCGACCATAGCCAACACCATCAACGAACACGGTAAGAAGCAGTCCCAAGATCTGAATCACCCGCACACGAAGCCACCGCCGGACATGAAAACCAACTATCAAAAGGATACGGGTGCCAAAACATTAGCAGAGGGAAAAGACTAACCTCTGCTAACCAAATAAGGTGGCGATTTCTTTCTGACACAAATTCTGGGGAACTAGGACAAGTGGCCTCTAGATAGGTAAACTAAGGAGGGCAGGACCCCATCCACCCAGGAAGAAACCAGATCTCATCCAGTGCACTGCCCCACTGTCAAAAGAGACCCCAGCTGCCAGAACGAGCAAGAAGAGACCCTGCCAAAGATCAGGCTAAAGGGCCACTGCAACGGCCGTGCCATCAGGGAAGAAGAGCCTTTGGACAACAATGAAGCACACTCCACAGAGTCGAACGAAACTAAGGGCCCCCCATCAAAGGTAAAAAATTCAGGGGCCAAAGCTGGAATAGGGACCAAAGCCAGAAGTGAATCCGGTGCCTAGACAGTATCCCCCACCACCGAAAGAACCCCTGAAAACGTCGAAGTTCCAAGAGGTAGTGGCTCGTCCTCCATTGCCGGAGGTGGACAATGGAAACGAGAGTGAAGCTTGACAAAGGTAGACACTAGACTAACAACTGGAAAGGGAGCAAGAGAAACGGACCCATGAAAACCCTTGATGGCAGACAAAAATGCCTTCACATCCTGGCACACGATGAACCCAGCAAGATGGAAGGCTTCCTCCAAAATCCCCTTAGCCAAGCTCACCTCGAGCGGCACAGAGCATGTGACCAATGCTTCTAAGCAACATTTCGCAAGGCTCAAACAAAGAGCGTCAAGCTGAGCCACCACACAAACATTTTGAACCAATTCCCAACGTGATTCACCAGAAACGCCGCAATCAAGTGAGGCTTGCTTGCTCCAAAACCCTAGCTCCGCCCTCTCCTCGAGCCTCATCCTCCCCATTAACTTCCATCCAAATAATATATTTTATGTCTGTAGTTTACAATTTTTAAGAATAGAAATACAACTTTGTCTGTAGTTTACAATTTTTAAGAATAGAAATACAACTTTAAGATCCCTTGAAAATTAACTCGTTTAAATACTTCTAAAAATAATAGTTTTAGATTTTTTTTTTTACGCTTGTACTTTTATATATATATATATATATATATATATATATATATGTGAAGTTAATTTGCAGTTATTGCGATTATTCGTAGCTTGTAAATTCATTGCTGAATTTGCATCGCACATTTCGGCGATGTTGTTGAATATCTATTTGTGTGTTTGCGGGGGTTGTGTGTGAAAAAAATTGTGCACAAGGGTTATAATTATGGTGGATAATATTGTGATATGATGGGAAAAGAGTGGGAGGAGAATGGCCAAGCAAGGGTAAATGTTGAAGTTGAAACTGATCCTGAGAGTGAAGAAAATCATTCATATAGTAAATAGGAATATTCATACTCTGCACATCATCATCCTTCTCCTATGACCATTAAAAAGCATGTTTACATTTTGCTGCTGCTGGCTATTACAAGGAATATTCACATTCTTCTGCTGCTGCTGAATAAAAAACATGTTCTGCTGACAATGAAAAATCTGACGAATTAAAGAGGAGTCACCACCTATCCCTTGTTCTTCCATATAGCTTCTTAATATTTTTCAGTGTCTCAGATTGTGTTCACATTTAATCTTATCTTTGGGGAAAATTCAGGGTCAATTCAATGGGGGAGTTAATGGTGGAAGGGTGTTTTAAATATATTAATCCATTTCCTCTATGATTTCTTCACTCTGCTTCAAATGACTATTTCTAAAACACGGACAACCGCACCGAGCGCCCGACCGGCTGCAGATACCATAAGAGTTGCAGATGTTCGAAGCCTGCACAGATCTATGAAGAAGTCCACAAAAAATCCTTTTCTATGGTCAGGCTCCAATCACAAATATAACATATATAGCATTCAACTGCAAAACGGAGACAAACAAAAAAACGTTTGGACGCTCGTCGAAACAGTCAACACAAGCGTCAAGTTTAATTTCCTAGGAAAAATGTCCAAACATACGTCAAATTTAGCATAGTTGTAGAAACATCAAGAAGAGCCTTTCCCATAGGGGGAATGCCTTCGGCGTAATTATACATGTGAAAAGTTATTTTGCATTAATGCACTACATTAAGCGCACATTGTTATTAAGTGCATATAAATAAGTATATTGATTTTAAAGGGTTAAAAAGATAAACATTTAATTATTATTATGGACTATGTCTTATATTTTATATGAAAATTAGTATTCCATAAATTGAATATTAATAATAGTGATATTTATGTTTATGAAAGTTTATAATTGGCCCATTAAATTAATGAAAAGGAAAGAATAATGAGTTTCAAGTGTAATTAAATTTAGCAAATTCAAAAGAGAATGAAAGTTGGGCATAGAGTTCACATACAAGCAAGAGTTGGATCAGACCGAACCCCTACTCCTTCATTCTCATTTGACTAGATGTCATTAGAGGAAACAAAGACTGACATGCTTGTTATTGTAGGCTTGGTATATCTTGGAATTACTTATATGACTCTAAAAATCCACATTATATCAAAAAATCAATCCTGCCTTGGTTGGATGGCCTAGGCTGAGCCCAGTTTGGTGTAATATATTATGATATTTATGTTAATAGGGATGAGGCCACATTGAAGGTGGCCTTCTCACTAACATAATGGTCGGTTAGCTGCATGATGCATATGTTTTTTTTGCATTGCTTCTGAGGTTAGATTTTCCTCTTCAATGCATCTCGAATTGCTTTTCCTACTCCATATACTTTATTTGCCTTACTACTCAAAACATACGTACATTTGCATAGTACAACTTTAAATTGTTCAACAACTCTACAACCCCTCATAATTTACTATGTGCATAACATTGCACCTCCTTTTAATACAACTACTAGATATAATGTGAAAGAAAATATTTTTATATGTTATGGGTTTTTTTTAATCATTATAAAATAAATATTGATGGTCTATTTTATTATTTTTATTTTTATTTTTATTTTTGAAAATAGATTTTTTTTTTTTTCATTAATTTTTTTATATGATTGGATTTAACTTTGGAAATTGTAAAAAAAAAAAAATCATTTCTTAACAACTTATTTTAATTAATTCTATTTAATCAATATTCTTAAAAATATGTGTTACATACTATATGAGTTGTTATAAAACAATCAAAATTGAATATTATAATATTACAAAATTTGGAGTTTAATACATGAATAATAATAACAATTTTCTTGATAACATTATAAGTGAAATTAGTATGAAATAATAATGAGATAAAATTATGTGAAATCAATCAATCTTCATATGATTAAGTATCATGACCTTTTGGTGACTAATCAAATATATAATATATATTAAAGTTATATTTTAATATGGAAATTTTATTTTATAATAAACGAGTTGAATCTTAAAAGGGATCCAAGAAACGATGTACAATCAAAAGATACATGAAATTACAATTTACTCGTATAACCACCTATCTACCTAGAAATTACATGTTTGACGCCACCATCATCTATCAACTCTGAGAACAATTCTAAAGCACTATTTTTCCTAATTCAACAATAATTTCATGTTTGACGCCAACCATAAGATGATTTTTTTGCCCCCATTGTCCCTTTCCATAAGGTGATTTTGATGCCAACCATAAGGTGATTTTTTTGCCCCCATTGTCCCTTTCCAAAGGGAAAAAGAGGACAAAAATACGCCCCCTCCTTGTTTCCCCCAAGTTCTTCATGTGACCAAAAGAAGGCTCTCAGGTGCTTGTTTTCAGCCCCCTCCTCCATTCCTCTCCACCCATGCATGCATGAAAAGTGTCAACCTAGGGATAAAGATATTTTTTTGTGCCCCCATTGTACCTTTCAAATGGGACAAGGGGAACGAAAAAATTCGCCCCACCCCCTCAAGGTTTCCAAAAGCTATATAAACCATATTTCTCTCATTCCCCCACATTCCTCCATTTGCACTGTAACTCTAGCAAAAAATTTCCAAATTCCTCCTCATTTTTTTCTCCCTCTCATTCACTCCATCATCCCCCCATGATCTTAACACCATTTTTTCCACAAGAAAATCTCAAAAATCCATGCTCTAGGCTCGATTTTTCTCTAGGACATAGAGGTGCACATGAAAACTAAAAAATCACATATCCAAATAACCAAGGCACAAATTAATGTGATATTTTTTTCTTCGTTTAACTTCTCAGAGGCTGTAAGAACCCATATGATGGATTTCACATACACAAGAGGGAATTTTTGCAAAAAACCCATTTTCATGCACCAAATTTTAAAATTTATTATCTTCTATTCTAGAGATCAAGTTGAGTTGAAATTTCAGAGGTGATTCAAAGACAAAAAAACCCATATCAAACACATTGATATCGTCTAAATCCAAGGTCCAAAAATCCAGTTACTAAAAATACTAAGCTCCTACACAATCCCTTACTATTTTTAGTAATATCTCATAATGAGCAGTTTTAGCAAAGGCAGAGTGCACAGGAAGTCTCCAAAAGGACAAACAGAGTGATCAAAGTCAGAAAAGGAGAAAAATATTCATTTTATAAAAATAGTAAATCCCCTTTTTAGGTACATGAAAGTTCCTTGTCCACCATGAAATTCAACTTCACAAGCATAAGAACAAGTCTCATCTCCGTCATCCGAGTATTTAAAGGTGGGGGATAGTGATGCCACTCACACGGACCTAAATGATCTCAAAGAATGTGTGCTCGATGATTCCTAATTATGGTCATTTGTGTTCTTAGGATGACATATTTTTCATGGTTTCATGGTCTAATTGATTGTTCCAATTTCCCATTTTACTTACATAATTAGTCATGAAGGAATGGTGGGTTTTCATGGTGTGGAATGGTTGTTTCATTTTATGGAATGGAAATCCTTAATAGTTTGAATAATGTACTCATCAGTGCTCACCACTTGTACAGGCAGGTGTATCATTCCATGGAGTAATCTTTGTTGGAAAAATATGGTAGTATCACAGAGGATAATTTTGAGCATTTCCCATAGGTCATCTAGAATCTACATCAAGAAATCTCGATAGTGTTTTTAAACACTCATTTAAAGGTCTAATTTTTTTGTGCATCATGTATAAAGAAGATATTGTGATCATCGCTGATGGGGAAAAAGTGTTCAAAATGAACTTCATCAAATATTTTTGTTTAGTACAACAATGTGGCCATGTTATAGAAGTAATCAGATCTTGGCCTCCATCAAATTCTTGAGTAAACATTTGTGAGAAATTCCTCCGATTATCCATGTGATCATTCAACAATGTTTCTAAACACTCGGTTTGAGGTGTCCGTGTATCATCCAAAGGATACATCTTTCATCATCGTAGAGTGTTCAAATTAGGATTCATTAAATCCTCCCCTTAGTGTAGTGAGTGTTGCAAAGGTCATCGGGGGCCAAGATTGTCATCTTCAAATTCTCCAGGGAAAGTCTTCACCGATGATAGAGGTATCTTCATCCTTGAAGCATTTCTTCATCGTAGTAGATCGCTTTCCTTTTCCCTTCCTCCCTCTTTTTTTCTCCTCTCCTCTACCCCATTTCTAATTCTTCATTGTGAAAAATCATTATGTTCATCCTATTTATTTAAATGTGACTTTAGCAGACATTGTAATAAGTCACCCTTAATTAATAAAAAAGGGGTTTCTATTCTATTCCTAAGAATTTGAAAACTCACATGTCTTGGAAGGACAAATGAAAGGTCATATGGGGGTAGTTAAAGAGTATTCTCTAGTTCTATAAATTATAATGGCTCCCTCATTCCAGGGGTTTATCAATTTGTATATGCTCATAAGATATTATTACCTGTGAAGAAACAAAAGAGATAGTTATTTCTCCTAGTTCCATTCTCTATGTTATTTTATTTCTAACTGTGTACAATTTTGCTAAAGCATCAATGAAGAAAGGAGTTTCATACCATTTTTGATGAGAATATTATTGAAAATTTGCATTCTTGATCTTACCTCATCTTGTTACAAATTACAAAGTTGTTTTTCTTCTATATCTATGTGTGTTGAAGTGCTCTGGTTAATGGTTGTAGGCATCTTATTTTCTACCTACAATATTAATCCTTCCCCTCTTTTTCCCACTCACTTTCCTACTCTCTCAACAAATTATTCTCTTCCAATAAATTGCAAGATTTTGTTGTAGGGTCATTGGAGGGTCCTTATTGGATCCCCGACTATCATGCCACCACACATTTAAATTTCATGCACGTATAATAAGTGGAGCTGCACCACCCAAGAAGAGGGACCTACAGTCCCAGAGACGTTAACGGATATCCATCGATTTGTCTACCTGACAAATTTTCTCACTAACATGATTTGGCACCCTTTGTAGGGTAGCCTTGGTAGCAATCTGCACCATAAATACCACCATAAAATCCTAAAAAGTAAATATTCCAAAAATACAAAACAATCAAAAAATTAAAAGAGAGAGAGAGGGAGGGAGAGTGAGAGTTGATTGAAATTTGTTGCTGGAAAACCCATTGTTGATCCCTGTATGTACCATAAATTGTAGGGTGTTGCACCACCGGAACGATGTTACACGTACCCCAATGATGATACAAATCTCCTTGCAACGCTTCGAGAATCCAGAAAGGCTCGCCATGTATACACTTGTATCCCGCATGCCCCGCTCAGCCTCTGCATGCCTTGTTTTTCCCTTTTCCCCCCTTCTTCTTGCATTTTTGTCTTCAGTGATGAAACCGCCGCCCTGCCTGGGCGGCGGTCCCATGACCGCCGCCCAAGACAGGGCGGCGGTCCCGTAACCACCGCCCTGCACAGGGTGGCGGTTTTTTTCGCATTTTCCAGATTCCTCCGATGATCGCGTCAAACGTAAATCTTCAAATTTACACGCTTTCTTCAACAACTTTGGCTTGCATTAATGTTTTTGGTCCCCTGGTAATAGTGTTTTTCCTTTGTTTATAGTAAAAGAGATCAAATGGGAGTTACCCTCTGGTAAATGCATTGGTTATAAATAGCCAGCTTGTTTTCAAGCAAATGGCCCCTCATCTTCTCAATTCTCTTATTCAGTATTTCAATTTCTTGCTTAGAATTCTGTTAATTTCATGTTTTGCTTCCATTGTTGGTATTTTAGAGGTCATATAATCTTCTTGTTTCAGTCTTGTTCCATTGCTACTTCATACAATCAGTTTAGCATAGAATAGCTTCATTTCTAGACTAGAATCCATTAAAGTTGTAGGTTTTGTTTTGTCACAAGGATAGTTTCTGAAACTCTCAGTACACTTGTGTTGTATTCCCCAATAAATCCCACTAGGAATTGCATAGTCAAGCTTTGTTCACTTGCACTATCTCTCTCCTACTCGCATTGTATTTGGTCTATATCCAAAGCTGCCATTGTTCAAATATCATCCTCTGTTGATATGATCATATACACACTTTCTGGATTCACGAGGGCACAAAGGAATGAGGAAATCACAATGAGGGAACAAAATTCACACACAACTGGATTTACCAATGTTCGTAAACTCCGAGATTGAGCTATCAAAGTTCTAGTTATAACATATCAAATAGAGTAGTGAATCATTTTATTTTAGTTAAGCTCACTTTCAATATTGTTAGGGAAGTTGTGGGGAATGATAGTTTCGAGAAACTATGATTTGTTCCTCACTTCTGAGGTAGGATTGAATGTTTTCAATTAAGTTAATTAGTTGTCTTTTATCTAGATTCACACATCTACACAGGTGAATAACCACACCGAGTTATCTCGCTTGTTTAGTTTTAGTATAAAAGTAGTTTAATTGTTGTTCATAATTATAACGTTTCAATCGTATATTTTGTTTAGATTAGTTTCCTTTTCAGCAGTAGTATAAATTGTTATTTTCAGTTTAAGTTAATTCGGAGACTTCAAAACTAGATTAACACTTAGATCTTAGTTAGGAGGATAAATTTCTAAGGAATTTATGCTACCCGTTCATAGCCTCTAAATCTCCCCTTTTTCATTTAGCTATCAAGAAATCACACTACCAGATCTTAGTCACTGATCCTCCTACAGTTAGCTACAAGAAAGTTACTTTCCGATTATCATCCTCACCGTAGCTTTTCTATCAAAATCGGCCATAATACCTGGTTGTGGCTTCATCTAAGTCACCCGCATTACAAACCACTGGCTGTGTCTCGGCATAACCTCGAGAGGTCGGGTATGGGGAAATTCACTTGCCAATTATCATCCTCGTATGTCACTTTTCGTCGTCATGACAATCCCCATGAATGACCCTTCATATTCCATAGTTTCCTTTCATATTCCCATTATGAAATCTTTCCAAGGTCAAGCTAAAAGTAGATACACGGTTGAATAGATTGAGAGGATTTGTCGATCTCAATTTTGAGAATTTACAAAACTAGAAAATTTTTTTGTCGAAGATAACCCCTACTACTTCACTCAAGCCTCATATCCATCTAATTCTTCAAGTGGTTCACTTGGTAATCCTATCCAAACTCATGTTTATTCTCCTCATACAAATTCTCCCATATTTCAACCACCATTGAACATTGAGTTCCCTAGTAAAGAACAATGAGAACCAAAAGAAGAATTTGGAGGATAAGAAGAATTTGTAGAAGTTGAAGGAAGAAATAATGACTGAAAAATACATAGAAATACCTCAACCCATTGTTCCATGGGGAAGGAATACACGTATGTTTTCTCTTGCATCTCCTCTTCATGATCTACCGACAAGAGATCTGCAAGAATTTTCAAAATTCTAAAGGTGACGACACTCAACTTCCTCGAAGAACATATCTCTACCTACATCACATCATGTTGAATTCTTGGGATTGAACACAAATGTTGTTGTGAGGTTGTTCATGGAAACTCTCGCAAGATAAATAAAAATAATGGTTCTACCTCTTACCGACAAGGTCTATCATCTATTGGGAGGACATCGAATCCAGTTTTGAAGACAGATTCAAATCCACTGAGGACTGTCAAGGCCTCCTAGTCTAGTTGGATCAAATGAAGAAGGAATATATGAGACTATGACAGAATTCGTATCCTATTATAAAAATTTTCTTAAAAGGATACCTCTTGAATATGTTCCCTCTGATAACAACGTAAAATGATTCTTCATAAATTCTCAAATTCCAAATGTAGGATTCTTTCTCAAGAGGGTTAAACAAAGGAATCTTGTAAAAACACAAAGAATGGCCCTCGAATTTGAAGATAAAATCATCCTATCAGGATGAATTAAGAACCCCTCTAGAAAGGATAAATCCCAACATCCTAAAGATGAGAGAATGGGTCTGATGTTGTAGAAATTGGTAAATAAAGTGATAAGGTTGAAGAGAGAAGTTTCCCAATGGGAATCCCATCAAAATCCTAGCAAAAACCAAATTACAGTAACACCCCAAAGGCTTTCCTTGGAGGCTCTGCCTATTAATGCAAGTTGCAGAGTGTGAGAATATGGAGAAGGATTCAAATAAGAAAATGAAGAAAGTGATTTCCTATAGGTTTAAGAAGTAGATAATGATACACAAATCAGATTTTGTGAATATTCTAGAAGAGACAAAGATGATGTAGAGGGTGCACCTAGTTTTTCATGTGTGGTATTCATCCACACGCAGTCTCAAAAAATGGCCTCTTCCTCTATTGTTTTTGTTGTCAAGAAGGTTGAAGATCCTCTTGTGGTGACTCTATCGAAGAAAATAATCAATCGAGTACACCCCCTTCCACATTACATGAAGTCTGCGTTGGAGAAACCTATTCACATAGCAAGCAAGAGAACACCTACTAGTCTAAATAAGTCTTCCAAGTCCCCTTCCAATTCTAAGCTTGTTTCTACAAAACCTTGTCCTTCAAGAGCCTCTAATGCACCTTCAAAGTCAAATTCTTTCTCTTAGACATCTACTCCCACTTCAAAGTCTATTATAATGCCAAAAGTAGTTTCTTCAACCCCTTGCCCATATTTTCTCCATTCAATTACTTCGAACACAAAAACAAGAACAAGGTTCATATTACTGAAATTGAGTATTTGTGATCACATCCAAAGTAATTCAAAAGGTTTGTCGATGCAGTCCAGAATGGTTACCTAAAATCCAACACTATGAATCCCAATCCTAAAATCCTTTAAGTGCATCGACCCATCTACACTTCCATCATAGAACATGCTTTTTTTAATCGCATCGAAGACTGATAAGGTCAATCCTTTCTATGTTTCCCTTCTCATCGGAGAATGCAGATTAAATAATTGCATAATAGATTCAGGAGCCTCTAATAATTTAATTCCTATGAACTTCACCAATTCCCTCAACCTCACTGTGACTCCGGATTGTGGATCTTGAGTCTTCTTACTCCATTGAGTCAAAGGAATTCCCACTTGTAGGGAAGGTCAAATATGCACAAGTGGCTCTTATCGAATTTCCAGTTAAGAAAGTATCAATGGCTATCTTGATAGTACACATCCCAGATACATTTGGAATCTTGTTAGGTAGAATATTTTGACGAGATTTGGGAGGGAAAATTCAGATGAATTGGTCTTTAACAACCATTCCAGTCAAAGGAGATATTGAAAAGTTACCTCCAAAGAAGATGATGAGCTACACGGCACAAAAGGAAGGAAACCCAAGAACTAATGTTTTCTACCAAAGTTGTGGGTAGATGAAACATTTCATGACAACCAAATAAGAGGATGAGATTCCCATCTTGATAGGACCAAGTATCCTTTTTTGAGGAGGTATCGATCTTGAGTAAGTGTTGATAAATTTTGAGTTGCAAGAGGGTATCCCCGAGTTTCCAGATGATGTGAGCCATGAAGAAGAGGAGATGGTTCTTGGTGAATTTCAAATGGAAAAATCAGCTTGTATTCTAACCCAAGAGGAGGAAATGTTTTCATTCACATTTGAAGATGAAGATTCCATGGATCATGTCCTCCACAAAAAATAAACAAAACCAATATGTGATGAGCTCTTGAAAGGATTAAAAGGGCAATCAATAAAATAATTTTTAAGAGTTGAGGAAGAGATGGAAGACCTTGAACTAAGTCTCGAACTCCTGATACAGGCTACCGATTTGCAAGACAAGCATGAGTCAAATTCTATTTTCTCAACTAATTTGGAGATTGGTCATGATGAAATAAAGCAAGATGAGAAACCTGAGGTCTCTCCCGAGTCAATATTTACTGGATGTGTTGAATAAATTGAAGTTTTTTCCTTCCCATTTGAAGAGGAAGATTCTTTCTATGATGAAGACATTGAAAAAAGGATTTTTGAATTCCTTAAATTCAGGGCTCCCCTTGACAAAGAAGTGATAAAAAGTGACAAGATTTAGGATGATGAATTGATTTCTCCTAATGGTTGCCTTGAATTTCAAAGTGAATAATCTTTGAATAAATATAAATATGAGCTTCTAGCAATACCAAAAAATGACTGCAAGAAATTTTAGAAGCGACGGAAAGCGCTGAAGACCCCAAGCTAAGCCTTAACTTCTTATCTCATGTTATGGCCATATAAGATGGGTATGAGTTTATTTTTCATCCTCCATTCAACATTGAAACACCTCATAATGATACGGGTCACAAAGATGAATTCAAGGCTCTTTGTGTAAAAAAATTCAATGAAAGTGAATGTAGGAACAAAGAGAAATCATAATATTAAAACAATTTGAACAAAAAGCAGCCCTGGGGAAGTGATGAGATGCTCAATGATAAATCAATAATGTGGACAAATGTGGAAAGCAACTGGCACTCTGAAACTTATTTCAAAGATGATATGGGAAATGGAATTTCTAAATGAAGGTCTGAGCATCAAGAATCTCATGTAGGCTCACTCCTCCCAAGTACACAGGAAGTTATGAAAGCACCTGACTTTCATAAGCAGTTGAGGAGATTAGGATTATTTCTTGAACCAATCAATGGCTTCACGAAATGATATCATCAAGTATTACCCCTTTAGGGGTAACTTCTAAAAAGGAAAGTGCTTCCGTCAAAGTGAGATGTCCCCTGCATTGTACCATAGGTGAATTAGGTGTGTTTCCCATTTCCCTATTTTTTGTGGTCTTGTTTTTTTAGTGTGTTTTGTTCCCTTTTTGTGTGCGTAGATGTGTCTTCTTTATAGTCTATCTCTTATAAAGTTTATGACTCTATAAAGCCCAATGGATAAGGAACTGGTTACTCTTATAATTTAAGATTCTAGAGTTCATTCTCATATTTTTATCACTTTTTTAATCTATGATGAGTGCCCAAGTGAGAGCCAGTTGTTGTTCTATGTTTTTGTATGGGAAAACTTCACTGGAAAATAGGTGAACTATGCCCTAATGTAAACATATTTCATTGTTGACCTTTCCTGACACCCCTCCAGGTCATTCTATTCCCCCATATCATTCTTATCCTATCTTTCCAGTGGTTAAGATGTTTGTTTCATCCTTCCTTGTAGGTGATTTAGGAAGAAAAATACCATTCAAGTACTTCTGGAGAAGTATCTCTCAAAGTGGATTTTCGAGCAAGCTTAGGAAGGGCTATCTCCAGCCTTTCTAAGACAAGTACACAACCTTCGGAGTTGAATGAAGACCCATATCATCCAAGGATGTGTGTTCAAGATCAAAGATCATCAAGAAACTAATTGCAAACTATTTTGGGAATATTTGAAGACTCAGGAGCAAATTCATCATAAGTGGGTTTTTGAGGCCGAAGGAAACTGTATCCCAAAAGAGAACCTGAACTTCAAGAGGTGATTTTGAGAGCTCTGGAATTATTTGTGATCCAAAAATAAGATCAATGGAAATAATTTTTATCGCTCTACATGGTGGTATAATCAAATTCATCCCAAACCCCATGCATTTTTCCAAGCAACTCGTTCTTTTCAGACACAAATGGCGATCCTAAGAAAAAAAGAGGTTTTTGAAAAGGTTGCAAGAATAATAAAGAAATTATACAAATTCCATCCATATAAAAAGGTCATTTCCAATATATTTCATATAAATAAGTGTGAGAAAAGTCAACTGGGAGCTCAAGTTATATCCGTTCCAAGTTGCCACCGAAGGTACGATCTTCAGTGGTTAGTGAAATTTTTGAAGGACACGTGGTAATATGAGGCTCAGGCACATTTTTATGCCCCCATTTTCCCTTTCCAAGAGGAAAAATGTGACAAAAAAATGTACCTCTCCCCCCTTAGGCTTCATGGTCACTCCATGTGACCCCGATGACTCCATATAGCCCTTTTGACCTATTTGACTAGCCCCCTCACTTGCTCCCACATGTATGGAAAGTGTCACTCCAAGGATAAGGAGTATTTTTGTGCCCTTTGTTTCTCTTTTCAAGGAGACAAGGTGGAAAAATAATGTACCCACCTCATTGTTTCCCCCAAGTTCTTCATGTGACCAAAAGAAGGCTCTCAGGTGCTTGTTTTTCAACCCCCTCCTTCATTCCTCTCCACATGTGCATGCATGAAAAGTATAAAACTAGGGCTAAGGAACATTCTTATGCTCCCAGTATTCCTTTCCAAGGGGACAAGGGGGACAAAAAAATGTCCCCCCCCCAAGGTAACTCCAACAACTATATAAACCACACTACACCATTTTTCTCTTGGTCCCCCACATTCCTCCATTTGCACCCAGAACTTTGGAAAAAAAATTCCAGATTCCTCTTCCATTTTTTTATCGCTCTCAATCACACCATAATCCCCATGATCTTAACACCATATTTTCCACAAGAAAAACTCAAATAACCATGCTCTAGGCTCAATTTTTCTCCAAATCAAAGAGGTGCACGTGAAAACTAAAAAATCACATATCTAAATAACTAAGGAATTGATCGATGTGATTTTTTTTTACTTCCTTTCAAATTCTCAGAGGCCATAAAACCCCATATGACAGATTTCAGATACACAAGAGGGAATTTTCACAGTGAACAAACCCTACTTTCCCCACACCAAAATTTTAAAATTTATTATCTTATGTTCCATTTCAGAGGTGAGACGAAGACAAAAAAATCGTTTCAAAAGAACTGATTTCATCAAAATATAAGGTCCAAAAATCCAGTTACTAAATTATCTCCTACACAACCACTTACTATTTTTAGTAATATCTCATGATGAGTAGTTGCGGAAAAGGTGGTGTGCACAAGGAGTATCCAAAAGGACAAACAACATGATCAAAGTTAGAAAAGGTGAAAAAAAATTCATTTTCAAAAAATAGTAAATCTCCTTTTCATGTTTAGGGAAGTGCCTTGGCCAACATAAAATTCAACTTCACAAGCATCATACCAGTCTCAGCTCTGTCATTTGAGTATTCAACGATGGGGGACAACGATGTCACTCACATAGACCTAAATGATCTTGAAGAACATGTGCATGGTGATTCCTAATTGTGGTCATATGTGTCCTTGGGATGACATAATTGTCATGGGTTCATGGTCTAAGTGATTGTTCCAATTTACCTTTAACTCACATATTCATTCAGGAAGGTATGGTGTTTTTTCATGGTTTGGAATGGTTGTTTCAGGTTATAGAATGGGCATCCTTTATGGTTTCAATAATGTAGTCATCATGGCTCATCACTTGTACGGGTAGGTGCATCATTCCATGGAGCAATCTTTTTTGGAAAAACATGGTAGTGTCACAAAGGATCATCGCGAGCATTTCCCACAGGTCATCTAGTATCCACATTAGGAAAACTCAACAATGTTTTTAAACACTCATTCAAAGGTCCAAGTTGTATGTGCATCATGTACAAGGAATATATTGTGATCATCATTGGCAGGGACAAATGCACTTCATCAAAGCTTTCTGATCAGTACAATAATGTGGTCATGTAGAAAAAGTCATTAGAGATTGGTTTCCAATAAACTTCTTCAGAGTAAACCTTTGTGAGCAACGCCCATGGTTATCTAGGTGATCATTCAATAATGTTTTTAATCACTTAGTTTGAGGTGTTCGTGTATCATGCAAATAAGCCAGCTTTCATCATCGATAGAGTGTTAAAAGTAGGATTCACCATAGCCTCCCCTTAGTGTAGAAGTGTTGCAGAGGTCATCAGGGGCCAAGACTGTCATCTTCAACTTCTCTGGGGCAGGTCTTTACCAATGACAAAGGTATCTTCATCCCTTAGAGCATTTCTTCATCGGAGTAGCAGTCACTCTCATTATCCCTTCCTCCCTCATTTTTCCTCTTCATCTCTACCCCCTTCCTAATTCTTCATTGTGAAAAATCATGATGTTCGTCCTATTCATTTAAATGTGACTTTAGCAAACATTATAATAAGTCACCCTTAATTAATAAAAGGGGACTTAAACTCTATTCCTAAGGATTTGAAAATTCACATGTCATGGAAGGACAAATGAAAGGTCATGTGGGGGTATTCGAAAAGTTTTCTTAAGTTATTGAAATTTTAATGACACCCTCATTCAAGGGGGTTGTCACTTTTGTATGCTCATGAGAGATTACTACTTGTGAAAAAACAAAAGAGATAGTTTTTTCTTCTAGTTCCATTCTCTATGTTCTTCTATTTCTAACTATGAACAATTTTGCTAAAGCATCAATGAAGAAATGAGTTTCATGGATTTTTTTTATTTGAATATCATTGAAACTTTGTGCTCTTGATCTTACCTTGTTTTGTTACAAATTGTAAAAAAAAATTCTTTTATATCTATGTGTGTTGAAGTTCTCTGTTTAATGGTTGTAGGCATCTGATTTTCTACCTACAATATTAATCATTCCCCTCGTTTTCCCACTCTCTCAACAAATTCCTCTCTTGCAAGCAATTGCAAGCTTTTGTTGCAGGTTTAGTGGAGTGTCCCTATTAAATCCTCGGCCGCAAGACCACCACATATTTCAATTTCACGTACGCATAATAAGTGGATCTGTACCACCGAAGCAGAGGGACCTAGAGTCTCAGAGACGTTGGTGGATATCCATCAATTTGTCCACCTTACAAATTTTCTTGCCAACACTATCATGATTTTTGGAGATAATAAAAAGATATAGATAACACATCATATAAATATATACAACAAGACAATGAAGACCAAAATAAATTATTATGAAAAGAATATCTTTGTCATAACTATGTTATTCTTATTGAAACTATAAGAGTCTAGATATTTGAACCAATAAACAAATAAACGATGAACTATTCTTAACAAAATATTAAAAGATTAAAAAAATGAAAATAACATACATAAGATAACACAAGATATATCATGGGAAACCCTTTTAAAAAAACCAGTGCAATAACTTATCTATCTTATTGCATTAACTTTACCGTTTACAATACAATAATGTACTTCTAAGTTTAGCTCTACCCTACTATATGTCCAACTATATGTAGGCATATTAATAGGTCACTCTCAAAGTGATTTTACAATACAATGGGTACCAAAACTATGGGCTAAGAAAATAACACAATGGTTTTCATAAATAATGAGTTTTGACAACACTGATATACACATATAGATAAGAACCACATATCATTACTACTAAACCCCAAGTAACTCTCATAGTAGATGTGTAGAATACACATTGGTGTACAATATGCAAAATATACAACATATTGTAACAAACAATACCATTATTATAAATGTTATCTAAAAAAACTAATCTCATAATCATATTCATTTTCTTTGAAGCTCAAAAAACCTTTCTCACTTTTTCGAAACTTCTACATCAATCTGACATAATTTTTTTAATGTGAAATGGAACCAGGGATCAAATTTGAAGTTGTACATATGTCTTTAACTTGTCATAGAAGGGGATTAAAACTATACACTTTTTAAAAAAGTGAAATTTAAAATTACACTTCAATACTAAAAGGCATTAAAATATTATAAGTTTTAATTAGAAGGGTTAACTAAAAAATTGTATGGTAAGTTAATTTTTACAATTTCTTTAAATAATTTTAATAAATAAAATATTAAATAATAATTAGAGCAACAAACTTCATGCTTGCTAGCTTTCTATTTTATATATTAAAAAAAGCTTCACTCACTTCAAACAAATAATTTACAAAATCACTAGGAAAAAAGATAAATTGATAAAAATAAACAATTACCAAAAATAACTATTTTTTGTTATAAATTTTGCTAGCTTGTAAATCATGTTTAGAATTCCCTCTTTCTATTTAAAAACAATGATATTCTCTTTTATCTTTTGTTATAAATTTTAGCTTTTGTTAACTTGTAAATCATATTTAGAATTTCCTTATTTATTTTATAAATTGATCATTTAAATTATTTATATTAATGATTTAATTTAAATAAATTTCAAAATTACTATTAAATATTATATATTATATAATTTCAACATTTTGAATTTTTTTTTAAAAAAAATTAAATTAATGAGATATATATTGAAATGAAATTAACCTTTCTTTTTTGTATTGAAAGGTAATGTGTTATTTACTAAAGGTAAAGTTTAAAGTTTTTTGTATGGAAGAAAAATTATTCTTCCACCGACAAAAGCTCTCTTCTTACAATAAGAGGCCGTAAGTGTGTGGGTCCCACAGAATAATCATTTCGCCATGAAAAAGGAAAACATAGGTAATTGCTTTTTAAATTCCCCCATACCAGGAAAATTAAAAAGGTAATAATTCTTCTTCATCGTTAAACAATCACGATTGACGGTTAGTCATATTATTAATTTTATTTTTATAATGTGAAAGAAGATATTTTTATAAAGTAGCTCCTAGCAGTAAAAAACAATATTGATGGTGGGTCATTTTTCAAAAAATAGACTTTCTTTATTCATTAACAATTATTTCTTACGTGGTTAGTTTTAATTGTATGGACACTGAAAACTTCAATTCTATTTTAGTAAAATACTTCTATACAATATTTATTATATATTTGTATAGCTAAGATTAAATACAGTATTTAATCATGAGTTTTTTTATAAAAAATATTTAATTGAATTTTATAATATTGGAAGAAGTTAAATCTTAATAAATAAATGATAATGGCTGTTTTTACTAATATAATAAGTGAAATAATATTAATAAAATTATTTTCTAGAATAATAATAATGAAATAATAAGTATGTTAGTCCACCACGATGTTCTTAGGTATGACGGGCAATTTTAAAAGCCTTGTCGTTGATCAGTCTAACGTCCAACTTGGGACGCTTCGAAATGGCCTCATTGGGGAACGAACCCCTCAGCACATAACGAATCATGTCATTGACGAAGGCACGTGCCCCCACATATCACTTCGGAAAAAGGATTGGAGTCTAAATATAAATGTAACAATCAAAAGAAAATAACATGAAAGCACTCTACAATAATTTTTAAACCATAGCATGCAATAAACAAAACAAATGAATAAATACTTGAATCAATATTGAAACCCACCTCAAGTTTGTTTAGAGACGACGCTCTCTTCTTTACCGCGAGAGAATGAGAATCACAAATACCCTACAAAAAGGTGAAAAAAGAAGTTAATAAAACTAAATATATCTACACTGCCAATGTCATATTCACTACATAAGGCTACCACTCATGATATTAAATCTGCACATGTACAGAAATCTTCATGTATTCAGGTCTAGTTCAAATAAACAAATCTGCAAAACGCTACCACTCATGATATAAAATTGGTAAATGTATATGTACGAATTTGTAACAAGTTAGAAATGTAGAGATAGGACATTTAAATGAAGTGGTTCATCTATATTTCGACACTTATAAAACCAATCACACCCCTTATTAAAACATCAACTACAAAAGTAATAACTATCCCTCTAAAACAAATAACATATACAGGGCCGAATTAAGGTTTCCGATCGCCCTAGGAAATACTCGGAGCGTGCGCCCCCCTCCCACCCGGGACCAACGACCCACCTATATGTTCTTCCCCCAAGACGAATGATGATCTATCATCTACCAGATCCGGTATTGAACTTGATTTAAAAGGAACTTTAGGCTTTGGATTTTGTAGAAAGATCTGATGCGAGCGCCTATTGAATTTTGAAATCTTCCTCCCACCAACGAGTGGCGGCCAGGCAGTCCGGACCAACTAAAGTTTGAAATTTTAATATAGTAATACCTGATATAGTTTAATTCCGAATCCCTTCAAAGCTTCACACTGATTCTGATCTAAAGCGAATCATCATGTGAATTAAACGGTAAAATAAATCGTTTGAGGGCGGTGAAATTGGGAGGGATACAACTTTACAAGGCAACAAGTTACAACATTTACATGGCTTGAAAGCTCAAATTTCTGCCGAGGTTGAAAGTTGAAACTCAAATTTATAAACTCAGTGGTTAAAGTAATGTTTCTGCAAAATCATGGATTGTAATTTGCAAAAATAAAAGATGGATACAGTGGTGTCATGTGACTGTAGTCTACTAGTACTATCTGTGAGCATGAATGAGAATCATGATGTTCAATCTTCTCCAAACTCATATATCATGTAACGGATATTGCAAACTCAAAATCAATTATACAAGAGCTTTGTACAACTCATTTTCTACGAAACTTCAAATTTGAAGATCACCCATACTTTTCAAACAAAATTAATATGTTATTTTAAATATAATATTAAACTTCAAAAAATTGACCATAGTTGAATGCAAGGAATAATGTATCTAACTCTGTAAATAAAAACAATAAAAAATGACAATCATTATTCAAGCACAACCACAAGAAGATTTATAACACACCAACATATCAACATTCAATTGATATATTATAAGGGAGAGGATCAGATCTGATCCGATACTAATGATGAGGATCCTGCAGATATCTTATTTGTAAATGTACTAAAAGAATATACACAAAGCAGAATCTCTTCATCATTACAGAATGAATATATGTAAGAAGAATTCAAAGAGAAAGATGTGCCTGTATAATTCAGAACCCAAGACTCCAATCCAAAGTCAGGTAGGCAGCGGGCTGAGCAGACTGCAGTGAGGGTCGAGGCTCCTTCAAAGAAGGCTTATAAGTATTGAAATTTAAAGATTTCAATGATAAATCATAAGATGATTGGGGAGAATCCGGGAGATAAAGATTCAGTCTACAACTAAGAACTTGGCGGCATATATATTTATAATACAAATTGAATTCATTTGGTCCTTTGGAATTGGCAAATGGCATAGCCGCATAGATGAAGATGATAGATCACTGATTCACTGAAGTCATTTGGTCCTTTGGATCTGTGACTTTAATTTGTAAACATTTAACAGCGCTGTCAGCTGAGGCTTGAGCGATACTATATCATGATTCACTATTTTGAAACTGTAGTCTGTAGTGACAAACTGGACGTTTAAATACGGTTTGATATCAATTATTTTTTAAAATTTTAAAAAACTTGAGCCAACTTAGACTGCCTAGCTGACCTGCCAGTGCCACCTGGAATTTTTTTAGAAATTTTGGCGCCCTCCCTTTTGTGCGCCCTAGGCAACTGCCTAGGCTGCCTAGGGTAAGACACGCCCTGCATATACGGTTCAGTGTTTACATTGCATTGTACACACCATACTTTTTTCATACTTCATTGTTTATAAAAATATATATATATATAGATCAAAAGGAGTCCCAATACCAATTAAACTCTTGTATAGGGAGGTTTGATGTTATCCCCATCCATGTTAGGGAATCTAGTGGTTGGACTCATGATCTTGAAATATACACTGGACAATAAAGCTCCTATATCTATCTATAAAAACAATAAAGCTCATATGAAGGGAAAAACATATAATTGGCTACTTGAAACCCACTATTAACATTTATTCTAAAGCATTGATAACACAGTGAGCTCAGTCACAAGAGTTGTTCCTCAAGAATTCACCCCACCTTCAAATGCACCTAATATGCCAATTATGGGAACATCGCAAATTGTTCCTCAAGCTACTCTATATACAAATCATATGGCTTCTACAAAATGACATATCCCATCATATATGGATAATGTTCCTCTTTTTTCCTTTGATAAATACAAGCCTTACAAGTACAATTAACTCTTTTAATAGAAATCAATCAAAAATCACCACAAGCTTCATTGGATTACTTAATAATCCTTTAACAATTGAATTTCTCAACTATCCTCTACATCTTGCCTTTACACCATTATATCTTTCCTTTTGCAATGGCAAGATCAACCCTCAATAACACCTTATGAGCTTTGAGCGTAGGTAGTTACTGCAAATTATGCATTGGGCTTTTGGAGGCTATTGAGAGCCTGAAGAAAGCATTTGAGATATTGTTGCTTCAAGCTCGAATCTGTCATGGCTTCCAAACCAAAAATACAAGTATTGAGACCCAGAGGTGTTGATCATGCTTAAACCCCAACTAATGTAATTTAAGCAGTGTATAGGTAGTTGCAGCAATAAAATAAATACACAGAATGTTGTTGTAACTAATAAATGGAGCTCTCGCTAAATCCCACCCAATTAAATTTGCCATGCCCATGGAGATATTTTCATGGAATCGCCTCCAACATTTTAGTGGTCTCTTTAGCAACGTGAGCATCGAATTGGATAGCAATCTGGTTAAGATAAAAATAGTGACCCACATTCTCTGATACGAACATCTCCACGTCGTGACCCGCGCTAATCATTTCTCGGCAATATTCCATCTTTGTATCACGGATCAGGTCTTTGTCCGCGATGCCCACAAATAAGGGAGGAAAACTGAGCGTGTTGAGAGGGGGAGCTTGAGGTCCCATGGGATTCATTATCGGATCATCTTTAGTGCTTCCCACAGGCAGAGACAATGCCATGAATCTGTCCACCATCGCCCGCATCTTAATCGTCAATACAAACTCCTTATTTGACGAGATAATAGAACAAACGGCTTATAAATTAGGGCAAATTCAAAAAAACAACAGTTAAAAATAGGATCTTAAAAATAGAAATGAGTCAAAATTTGCATGCAAAGTAAAAACGACGTGCAAACAACTATCAAATTTAATCCCGTTTGAAAAACGTCTAAAAGGCTGTCAAATTTAGCATAGTTGCAGAAACATCTGGAAGTCCTCTACCATAGGGGGAACACCTTCAACGTAATTAAAAAAGCTTCACTCACTTCAAACAAATGATTTACAAAATCTCTACAAAAAAAGATAAATTGGAAGAAAATAAACAATTACCAAAAGTAACTATTTTTTGTTATAACTTTTGCTAGCTTGTAAATCATGTTTAGAATTCCCTCTTTCTATTTAAAAAATAATGATATTCTATTTTATCTTTTGTTAACTTGTAAATAATGTTTAGAATTTCCTTATTTATTTTATAAATTGGTCATTTAAATTATTTATATTATTTATTTAATTTAAATAAATTTCAAAATTATTATTAAATATTATATATTATATAATTTCAACATTTTTCATTTTTTTAAATTTAAATTAATGAGCCTTTATTGTATTGAAAGGTAATGTGTTATTTACTAAAGGTAAAGTTTAACATTTGAGGAGCCCATAGAACGACATAACCCAACTATTGTTGGATTTCAATTTCATATCAAAAAAATTATTCTTCCACCGACAAAAGCTCTCTTCTTACAATAAGAGTCTGTAAGTGTGTGGGTCCCACAGAATAATCATTTCGCCATGAAAAGGTAAAACATAGGTAATTGCTTTTTAAATTCCCCCATACTTAGTGTTAGACAGGAAAATAATTTGGTGCCAAAAAGGTAATGATTCTTCTTCATCGTTAAACAATCACGATTGACGGTCAGTCGTGTTATTAATTCGCCGGTAGGCATCTACTTTGAAGATGCCCTTGCTGGAAAGTGTCAAATTCCGGCGGCTCCAATATTTACTGTCTTGCCGGATTTTAGATATTTTAAAGGTTGCCGGATTTTAGATATTTTTCTATAGTCCTAGATATTTGATTTTGATTTTATTCTTCATAAAGTAAATTCTATAGTTTACTATTTGGAAAATAATATTGGTCATATATCTTGTTCAAAGTTTTTGAGATTCAAAAGTTTTTTGATTTTGATTTTATTCTTCATAAAGTAAATTCTATAGTTTACTTTTTGGAAAATAATATTGGTCATATATCTTGTTCAAAGTTTTTGAGATTCGAAAGATTTAATAGATAAATGTTCGGTGTTTGACCAAATGATGAAACGTGATTTAGTTTGGTGACTATCATAATTGTGTCTTACAAAAATATGGACAATAACAAAATAAGAGCTTTGCAACAACATATAGACATCCATGCAATATCAACCTGAAATACAACTCAAATAAACTAAATATTGCTACTATCTCCGGCGTAATTTGCAACTCATTTGCAATTGCTAGTTTTATTTTTATAATGTGAAAGAAGATATTTTTAAAAGTAGCTCCTGATAGTAAAAGAAACGATTCTTAGCATTGGGTTCTTCTTCATCATTCAAAAATTAAAAAACAATATTGATGGTGTCTCATTTTTCAAAAAATAGACTTTCTTTATTCATTAACAATTATTTATTACGTGGTTAATTTTAATTGTATGGACACGAAAACTTCAATTCTATTTTAGTAAAATACTTCTATACAATATTTGAAAAGAACAATAACCAGATCGTACCAAGCCAAGAACACAAATGCTAATCAAACACCATAATCTATAAGATGAAAGCAATTCGCCAGAATAACTTTACATAAAACCTTTGCAAATAAATGAGAAGCAATATCATATATTATTATGGAACTCAATGCAATACATTGAGAATGGGCCTTGCTTAAATAGGCAAGGAATAACAATCTAAGAACCAATCAAGGTCATAGATCAAGCCATAAATCAAGGAAATAACTAGTCATCAAAGAACTAGTCAAGACCATAGATTTAGGAGAGAACTAGACATCAAGGATCTAGTTAATACCATAGATCAAGGAAATAACTATACCTAACAACTAGATAATATCTCCTAATATCTAAATAAGATAAAAGAAATATCCACACACATAAGTGGGTGAGGATAAATACAATAAAGGTAAATAAAGTACCTAGGTGAACATGAGCTAAGATAAATACCTACTCTAACACCCCCCCTCAAGTGAAGCTAGGGACCAAAATAGATGTGGCATGTCCATAGTATGAGTCCTGGCAACTAGGCCTGATGAGGTACTCATGTACAATAACTGGGAAAAAAGGGACACCGCAAGGTACCCAAAACCAGTAACAATAAAGTAAAGAGAGTAAAAACCCGCTCCAAGGCATCCCAAGAAGCTCAGCTAAAAAACTCGTACAATGCTGAAGAATTTTGGTGTGCACTGTGGTCTAAATCCACTGCTCAATCACAAAACTCAAAACCAAATGACACTGAGCTCCACCAGAATAGCTCCATATAAAGAGACTATCAACGGAGTGATGTCGAAAGTGCAAAAAAAACACCAAACATAATTCGATCAAGTGCTACAAATAGGTGTGCCACGATCCAAGAACAATAACCAAAGCAACAAGGCAAGGACACAAAATCCAGAGTGTCACAATCCAAGAAAAGTCAAGGTAACAAGGCAAGGACACAAAACCCGAAGAAGCAGGATCAGCACCACACCCTCCCATACTATTGAATGGGTGGAGTGGCGCTACAAATCTGTATGAGTTGTCAAAAACTACTCGAACACTGACAAACTAACACTGGGCTCTACCAGAATAGCTCCCCCACAAGAAAGACTATCAACATGCCAAAAGTTTGAAAATACAGATACAAAATCTCTCAACAAACAAGAGAGATACACTACACCTACTAAAGAAAAATGCTCAAAACAAGAAGCATCACAATGCAGAAGGTATAGAAAGTGGAGCAAGAGGCTGAATGGTGGAGGAGCCACGCCTATAGAGTCCTCTCAACGAATGCCTATGTTGCCGCCACAAGTGATCAGATATCCACCCCAAATCAACATGGATGGATGAAGAAGATGCCTGCATATGACTTGGTGCAAAATGCACAATGGGTGCATGCAAAAGAACATCAGAATGTGTGTCAGGTTGATCATGTCTGACAACTAAAATCTCAAGTTTCTCAAGCCTGAGTGAAGATGTAGAACTCATGTGTTGCTCAGGATCCTCAGAAAGAGTCAAGCGAACAAAAAAAGGAGCTCTGTCAATGTGTGATCCCAATGAAGTATCTGCTCGAAAACCAATGTCATGACGAGAATTCCACTTCACATGTGGAATAGAGGAAATAATACCATGTGAATGTCTGCCAATGACTCCTCTAGTGAGACCCATAGAATGGAGCATGTGAGAACTGAATGCAGTGGTATGCTTCTTATAAAAGCCATGCAACTGAGCAGAAGTAGGATACACAACATGTGGTATTGTAATAGGCACAGATGTTGAAGAGTGTGCAGTAACAAGCCTCACAAGTTTAGAAGCATCAAAAGCAGGTTTAGGCTCAAAGACTGGCAGATCAATGTCAGTGGGTACAAAAGCAACAACTACAAGTGGACTAGGAGCATGGATATGGTTGTCCACAATATGATGGTGATGTTGTAGGCTAGCAAGTTTGTTCTACAGGGAGTGTATTATTGTATCCTTATCATGAATGAGTGATTGTAGAAGAGAATTTCACTTCTTGAGCGATCTATTTTCTTCTACCAATTTTACAATATCCTCTTAAAGCCCACATACTTCAGAGAAAATTATATCATTCTTAGAATCCATGATAGGTACAAACTATAACTCCTAAAAATTTAGGACGTCGGGCTCAGCCGAAATTGCATCCACAATTGATTACAACACTCCTCCATATTTGGCACTTTATAATTATAGTGCAAGTCTCAAAATAAATAACTCCAATGGAAAGAGCACGAAAAAACAAGCACTTTTGCAAAAAAACAGCACTCAAAACCGAGTTACCGATCAAAAATTACAAGCTTTTTAATATTTTGCTCTGTTATTTATGTTAAAGTAGGTATTTATCTTAGCTCATGTTCACCTAGGTACTTTATTTACTTTTATTGTATTTATCCTCACCCACTTATGTGTGTGGATATTTCTTTTATCTTATTTAGATATTAGGAGATATTGTCTAGTTGTTAGGTATAGTTCTTTCCTTGATCTATGGTATTGACTAGATCCTTGATATAGTTCTTTCCTTGATCTATGGTATTGAATACTTCTATACATTTATTATATATTTGTATAGCTAAGATTAAATAAAGTATTTAATCATGAGCTTTTTTATAAAAATATTTAATTGAATTTTATAATATTGGAAGAAGTTACATCTTAATAAATAAATGATAACGGCTGTTTTTACTAATATAATAAGTAAAATAATATTAATAAAATTATTTTCAAGTATAGAATAATGATAATGAAATAATAATATGTAAGATTTATTAATCAAACAAATATAATTATTGGTGTTAATTATGATACATAGTGACTTATGAGGTATTATACATATTAAAGTTATTTTTGTATGAAAATTTGGTTTTATATTAATAATACAATATATTTACATCGAATAAAAAAATATTTCATAATTATGAAATTTAAATGACAAGATAAAGTTTTAGGGAAATGTTTGATTTATTACAATATTGGAGACAATCATCATAACCAAATATCTCATCATAGGTCCATACAAAAAAAAAAATAAGATTTGTAAAGATCGACCTAAATAGAGTATCTTTACCATAACAATTTTAGTCCTCCTCTAATAATTTAGGAGTGATATCTATGAAAATAATATCTTGTCTTGAAATTCTAATAAAGAAACAATATGTTGCAATAATCTAATAAAAATGAGGGAATTTCCAAGAGATTTATATGGGGCCTCTATTATTAATAGGCGATAGTAATCTTAGTTATTTCAATCCAACATCTTAAGTATAATGCAAGTACCCAACCCTTATTATTTTCATTGAATTGATTAAGACAACACAATAAATCGCGGATGTTATTTAATTATCCTTAAATACTTAAATATTGTTCTAAATTATTATAATTACTATTTCATATGGATAATTTGTTAGGAAAATTCTATTAAGCACTCACATTGTAGTTGGATTAATATGGTTGTAGTGAGTTATAATAACTCATATATTAGTATTAGCATGTATTCAGCATAACAATACGATTAATAGGCTTGGAGATATTTTTGAGGATATTAGGGTTGAGCTAATATCTTAGAATATAGGAAACATCCTCATATATATATGTAATATGTTCGCATGGAAAAATATAGAAAGGAGATTATTTGTTTACTGCATATGCTTACTGATTACCAAAATTTGGTATCGGAGCGAAATGAAATCATGAGATTTTTTTGGGGCAATTCATTGATATTCATGATTTCCCGTATATGCAATATGTTAATATCATTGTTCTTTAAATCTTTAGCTCATTTTAGGTAGATTGATATATTTTATTGTATGGTATTAATGTTGAGGCCTATTAAAATTTGTAAGGTGTACAAGAGTGAAGTTCTAACTAATTGAGATATGTTCCACATCAAGAGCATTTGATTCCCATGAAATTCAACGTTGGATGTATGTGGTAAAGGAGGTTTGTGTTTGCAGTCACAACATTTTTCGAGATCTACATTTACCTGTCCAAGAGTTGCAATCAACACAGATTCGAACCAACTTGATATCAACAAAGTGATAAGTGACAATTTCTAGTGACGTAGGTCTATTTGCATCAATTGAGTTTATGATTTGTGAAAATTGTTGATGATCATAGATTTTGATCAAATTATATTCTCGGATTTCGAGCTTCGAATGTGCAAAATTAGCATGTTTTTTCTATGGAATAACACTTGTTTTTTTGTTGACTATGATAAAAGTTACTGATTATTCTTGCGCCATTACAAAGACCACGTTAGAGGAAGTAAAATTTGAAAAAGTGCAGTAGTACAATTGATCCTAGGGACTGAATTGGTTAAATGCATGCCAGCCAGCTGCCTACTTCCCTTCGATCCTAGGCGAATCGACAAGCACATGGTCTTTCGTTCATCTTCATTGAAAGACTTTTCAAAGTGGGAACATTCTATTTAGGTTTTCTTAATCATACAAGTTTAGTTTGAGGTTTATTAATTTGCATTATGTATATTCGTACAACCTGAGGTTAGTCATTTATTTGTCTAATTTCTGAATTAGTAGCCAATTTTAATATTGGTTGTAGGGCATAAGTTTTACATGTATCAATGTCAATGAGTGTATCAATAAGTTAGAACTTTGTTGAATTGGTCTAATGTTGTGCCTATCAAATTGTATGGTCGATAGGTTGTATTTGGCTCATTATCATAATTCATTATTAGTTCCATACGTTTTTAATGGTTTTTTATAGCATTTTTAATAAATTCCTTTGTCAAAGTTAAATTTCGTCAAGTCATTTTGTCAAGAGTCGAAATCAAATATTTATAAAAATAAAATAAAAAATTTCTCACGGACGCGTTTCGGTGGTATCCAACGTCCGAATGAGGTATGTAAACTTGTTCTTCATGATCAAATCTAGCTAAGCTAGCAACATGATATTGGAGGCTGGAGGATACATCAAGGAAGGAGGTCATTCAACGACCTCTCGTCAGCACCTACAACGGGGCCACATCAAAGGTTTGGTGGCACATTTTGTTTGAGTTGTGTGTTTGCTTCCAAATATGCGTGGCGTGTTATAGTTTGTAGTGTTCTGTTTTCAATAAGTGGAAATTTCACATTGAGGGGGACATGATCCAATGTTCCATTTTCAGTTTTCAGTTTATGTGTATGAGCAGCAACATTCAGTATATTTTCCTATGTTATTCCATGTAGTGAGATAGTGATGAGAGCCGATGATACTACTGGAGCATCATGATATTGTGGTTATTAGAAATCCACTGGAAAAACTATCCATAGGTTGCTGATTTTGTCTTAAAAATCATCCGTTGTGTGGTTGTTAGTAATCCACTAGAAAAATTATCCAGAGGTTGTTGGTACTGTCATAAAAACCATTTGTTGTGTGGTTGTTGGTTAACCACTTGGAAAACCATCCAGAGGTTGTTGGTATTGTCCTTGAAACCATCCAGATCATGAGCAAGTTGTGTAGCGGCACATTGTAGTACAAGACATGTTTTCGTCATGTTCTTTCTAAGGGGGAATGTTAGGAAAATCCTATTTAGCACTCACATTATCATTGGATTAATATGGTTGTAGTGAGTTATAATAACTCATATATTAGTATTAGCATATATTCAGCATAACAATACGATTAACGTATTGTTATTATAATAGGATTGGAGATATTTTTGAGGATATTACGGTTGAGCTAATATCCTAGAATATAGGAGACATCCTCCTATATATATGTAATATGTACACATGGAATAATATAGAGAGAGAAGATTATTTGTTTACTACATATTCTTGTTGATTACAAAGAGATTTATCTATCATTCACTACTTTAATTCTCAATTGAATGTTTAGTTTATGCTAAATGTACCGATGTGCCTATCTATTTATAGAATTCTTAATTTAAATTAGGACCATAATAATGTCCATAATGAAAGCGAATATGTGGGAAAATATTATTAAAGAGGGTCAAAGCCACAAAGGACAAATATATTTCTTAAAATGGTGTATAAGAAAAAGAGCACAAGAATTGTAGTTTTACTGTTATATGGAAAACCAAAACCATATAAATATGACTTCAATTAAATATGGGATCCCATGTAAAAATTATGAGGAAGATAGAGAAAATAGGAGAGGATAAAGAATACTAACATGAGAGAACATATCAAAACACATAGCACATCTATGAGATCCCAATCTAGAAAAATAATCAACAAACACACAAGAGTAGTGTAAGTGAATAGAAATGGGAAAAGTGGATCTCAATAACATTTTTAAAATGAAACCAATTTTATGTAAACTTGAACCAAGAAATTGAGGTACCTACACACATAATTTAAAATAGTTTAAGTGGGAAAATAATATTTTTAATGTAATTTTCTAAACTACGTACTCATGTTGAAAATAGTGCAGTAAAATTAAGATCTTAGATAATTTAAAATATGTGCACATTGTAGACACAAAATCACATAGTTAGGTAATTTTCTAGCTCGTAAAAGCATACTAGTATTCATATGATTCTTAAGCGAGAAAACTATTAATTCACAACTATCTTTGGCCTCTTTTTCTGTCTTTCTTATTTTCTATTGGTCTTACACACCCTACAGCCGAGTCAATACTTTACTTTCTTATAATTCATGACTACATACACCAACGCCAGATCAAGACACCAGCGCCCATGCATCCTCGTCCATTCTAGGCACCCCTAACCTCTTTCCACTTTACTCGTTCTTATTTGGGTCTCTTTTATCATTTGGGCATATTATTTTCTTATGGGTCATCCTTCTAGTTTTTGGTTACGAAATTAAACCAAGGAAATCATATAAATACATAGCTATGTGATCAAAATAAAGGGCCAAGCTCTAAGCATACTATCTATCACCTATGCTTGCATCCAAAGGTATCACAAGCAATTAAAGGCATCTATCTAGCATCCATTCAAGGGACAAGGGACTACATTTTCTACATACACTACATAGGAAGAGGAATTCTATTCTATTCCATACACACATTTGCAAACCAAGGAAATCATATAAATGCATAGCTATGTGATCAAAATAAAGGACCAAGCTCTAAGCATACTATCTATCACCTATGCTTGCATCCAAAGGTATCACAAGCAATTAAAGGCATCTATCTAGCATCCATTCAAGGGAAAAGGGACTACATTTTCTGCATACACTACATAGGAAAAGGAATTCTATTCTATTCCATACACACATTTGCATCTTTTAGTAAATCTAGCCCGCTATCTAGTGCATCTTGCACATGGGCATCCTAGGGCACAATTATTTCACACACTTACAAGAACTACATGGATTCTTATAAGATGTAGTGCAATGCTTGGTCATAAGTTCACTCTATTGAGTGACCACTGGGGTCAGTTCAACTCCCCATAGTGCATCTTTCTTTTTTGGATTTGGTGTGGTTTTGTGGGTTTCATAGGTGAACATTTATTTTACAGTTTACAGGTACACTCGACGATCAAAGTGTGACATACAGGAAACCAAAAGTGAATAGCAACGAAACTTGTATGATATAGTAAGTATTAGGTTCAGACCATTTTTGCATTCATAGGCACCCAGTAGCAGCCTCCAACACCCAGTGCTCGTGTCCTAATCCAAACACCCATGTCTAGCTCTATTCGACAGTTCCAGATATTACAGTGCACATTTATGATGATATTCCATTCCTATTCATCAATTTTCTCAGCCTACACCAATCCCAGATCAAGTGAAAATCAACTAAGTCATCTCTCTCTCTTGCACTTAGGGTTTTATATTTTACTAGCTTATTGCTTATGTCAAATTGTATCTAGCAGTGGTATATCATAGTTTACATTCAGTTATTCTGTAATTATGGTTTATCATTAAAAAAAAATTGTTAAATTATTTGGTGAACCCATTTATTCATACCCAACCTTACTTGTAGGTATATTTGTAATATTTTTATCATGGCTCAATTTTATGAACCCTTTACCGATGAACAGCTTCAGGAGTTCAATGCTCATCTCGCTAAACATCTGCAAGATCTAGATATGTTCTTATTCGCTGCTCATGAGGTACTAATCTAGCTGAGCTTAATATTCCTACATCCACTACCACTTCTATGCATATTGTTATTCAACCTCCTAATTCCACCATTCCACCTACTTCCAATGTTCCCATTTCTATACCTACCCCTACTAATCATTTTACTCTACCTATCACTTCCAACATTTGGAAATTCTCTTCTTCTGGCACTCAAGACCTAACCTCTTTCTATCAAGATCTCCAAGTTAAAATTCGTATACTTCAGCAGAATACTTCTCCTGCATCTCCATCTCTTGATTCCACCCTACTCCTTCACACTCCTTTCACATCCACCATTTCTATGTACGCACTTCCTCCAAAAAATTTCAATCCTAATTTTCCCACCTTTAATAGCCATGGTGACCCTCAAGAACATTTTAGATCTTTCCATGTGGCATGTCTTGATTATGCAAATGATCATACTTCGATATCCAATCTATTTCCTAAGAAATTATAAGATCATGCCATGTGTTGGTTTTATGATCTACATGTTCATTTGGTAACATCATTTACGCATTTAGCTGATGATTTTATTGCACGTTTTCAATCAATATCAGTTCTAAAATATCCTACGCTCAACTTGTAAAAATTAAATAAGTATTTAATGAGCATCTAGTTGACTATGTATTACACTATAAGAAAAATTTAGCTAAGATGACTAATGTTCTCGCTGATTCTAAATTGCAAGATCTTTTTGTCCAAATTCTTTTATCTCCATTGCAAGAGAGTGTTATCTTTGAAACCTCTCCCTCATTTGATCAATTATGCCATATGCTTAAGTTACGTGAAAGCAAACTCTTATCTATGGGCAAGCTCAAATATCATGATCAAGCTTCATCTTCTAATCAGTTTCAAATAAAATATACTTTCAAGTCATCTCCTAATCCCATTAAAGAAAAATCTACTATTAACATTGTTTCTACTCCTGAAAAGCTTCAATGGAAACCTCCAAAGCATACATTTACAAAATTTCCTTATGTTCCTCGTCTCTTATTACCATAACTTATTGAAAGCAATCTTATTACACTTCCACCACCACTCAATCTTGATCCATCTTGCCCTTGTGGCCACAATTATGAGGAAATTTCTAGATGTGACTATCATCAATGTCTTGGGAATTCAACTGATCGATGTTTCAAACTCAAGCATCTCTTTCTAGATCTTATTGAAGAAAATGCAATCGAGCTCCCTAAGCCTTTGGCATCTAAGCCGGTCAATGAAAACCAAAATCTCAAAATAGTCAAAGATCCATTGCCTAAGCATGACAAGCAAACTCCTGATTCATCAACTAATCATACATATCACATTGTGTCTCCTCCTTCATCAAGGCCTCTTGATTTTCTCGTTGCTAATATTGATGCATCTCCACCAATGATCACATTCTCTGATCATGATTATCATGCTACTTTTATTCTAATACATTACACATCAATGCTTCTATCGGACCTCATACTATCAATAACACAATGATCAATCCATCAGTTCATATTAGTGTATGCTCTATTACACTCCTCATCGCTATTAACTATTCACTCTCTACTATTTCATATCATATTGCCAAATTTTATGGCTACACCAAACTTCCAGTTATAATTGGGCTTCTCACCGTGCTTGGGACATTTGTCGTGGCACCTTTAATCAAAAGTTGTGACATGCTCTTAGGTCTTCCTTGACTCCACACTTCTCAAGCTATCTTTTCCATGAACCAATTATGTCTCAAATTCATTCACAATAAGAAATTATTCACTCTTAAAGGTGTTCCACCATTTACATTGTTCCCTCAATGTCTTCTTGAGGATGTCCTTTCACTGGTTATAACATCTAGGCCCCTAGGCCTCTCAAATCTAAGGTAAATTCTACACCTATCTCTCCCATTTGTACACGACTTACTTGATCTAATCGGTCTACTAGTCCATCTCCTAGGCCTAATTCCCGTACTTGGGAATACCACTCACACATGAGTTTACATCCTTAAAATCCTAGGTCTCCTTCACATAGGTTCTCATCACCTCCTAGGTCTACTTCACATAGGTGCTCATCACCTCCTAGGTCTCCTTCACATAGGTGCTCATCACCTCCTAGGTCTACTCCACATAAGTTCTCCTCACCTCTTAGGTCTCCTTCACATAGGTCCTCATCACCTCTTAAGTCTCCTTTACGTAAGTGTTCACCACCTAGGCTTTTGTCACTTGCACATCATCATTCTCATATACCACAGATCTTATAGCATTTTCATGCACCTTTATCTCCTCAAATATCAGGTAGAGGACCCTTTCCCTTCCCTTTCATCAGATAGTTCACTCTTCATCATTAAATTGGGGGGGGGGGTTAGCACACCTATTCTCTCCCCCTCCTAACATCATCAAGTATCTACCATTTCTACTATTACGCTTCATGCTTCAGATCTAAATCTCTCTAAGAAATATTACACAACTTAATACACATCTTATATCATCACTAACCTATGAAGCACTCTAGTTCCATGGTTCATACTAGGCGCTAAAGTCTAAATCTGAAATGAACCTAACATCTTCTCGCATTTTACACTCTACGCTTCACAATCTATCTTTTTAGCATCTATTTTCAAACCATTTCCCAATTACGGACTCTTGTTCTATGGTTCATTCATGACTGTCAAGGGGTATTTTGTAAATGAACCTCATTTTATAATCATACACATCCATTGGAGGAACGTGGATCCTATCACATTCACATTTCATACCACTCCAACTCACTCATACACAACATACTACACATCTCAAGGTTACACTTATTATTACTTGCTTATACTCACATGTACACTTTGTTTTTCATGTTAGACGGATACTTAGTATGTCAATATCTTTTATATATACACATGTGTTCACTTGGTATTTTGGAGTGAATGTAGATATCTTACAGTGTATTTACACATTGCAATGATGTTTGGCATTGTACCTCTTACCAGTCCCACTGAGGCTCCTGGGGACATCTACTTTCTCACACTTTACAAGTGTTATTATTTAATTTTATACTACTTATTCTTACTAGCACACTACTTATTTTATCTATACATACATGCTTTGACATACTCTTTATCTTTCTAATATGCTAACAGGTGCTTCATTTACAACATTTTCTTTGCATGACTATATGCCACCATGGTTATCTGTTACATCTTACTTGCCATTTTTTTTTATTGTATGTTATTTTTGAAAAGTTATACTCTTTGTCTTGTATACACATGGTATGCTTTTGGCTGCTTCGGCCTTGATTTTATTGTGACATTGTGAGTGATGTCCCATGTTTAAAACCCATTTTTCACGATCTATCTTGTCTTCTTCCTTTATTGAGCGCATATTGTCTTCTACTTGCATACTAGCTTTGAGTGCAATAACACATATTTCTATCCATTTTGTTTGCATGTGCCTTGGTCTTTACCATGCACATTCCCTCTCCTGCAGGGTATCTACTTTAGATCAACTTTAGGTCCTCTCCTTTGAACCGCATGTTCGTATCAACGTCACATGTACCCCAAAGGAGGGGGCATACATTGGCTGAATCAGTCACCCCATACAACAACTCATAGCTACAGTACATACCTATATAGTACAAGAACATAGCAGAAATAGAGTCACAGAACAACCCAGAACCTGACTTGGGTCCTCAGTATAACACAAACACTAGCGCCCAACATTAAACAGTAGCGTTTGGGTTCTTGTGTCCTTACCAGGATACTTATGTCCTATGGGCGCATTGTTAGGAATATGTAGATAGTGCTCACATATTTAATATTTACCATTTGGTAAATGTTTCAGTTATATGGTTATTTAGTATAATATATTGTTTCAACAACAATATATATGTAGAGTTTCGTTGTACCCGTAAAACTATTTATGGGTTATTTAGTTGTGACTCCCTGGAGGCTGGTTTGTAGGATGTTGTTTTTCTATATCTATGGCTATCTAATAACCCTCCTCATATTGTAAAATTAGAGCAGCGAATTAATAAGAAGACAATATTTTTGTTGTACAAATTGTTCATACCAGTGATTTGGTATCAGAGCGATCTAATCCAATATGTTAATGGAGTAACAATTGCAAAGGGGCAGTGGTATTGTGCTTTGTCCCGGTGAATGAGAGAAATTCTAGAGAATTAAAATTAATTGTAATTGGAGCAATAGATTTCTATTTTCTACGCCGCTTATACACAGTTTCCACTACAAGATAGGAGTAGCTCGTGTTTTGCATCGACAGAATAGAATTTGAATTTTCATTGATGATCCATGCTTATTTGATGGCTTCTGAATTTGAACATCAATATCATAATAGTTGAGGCGACTTGGCATAGAGAGGGATAGTACCTTATACATAGCATTTTTCCATTTCTTTTAGATCACATGCACAGTTCTATTTATAAACATCTGCGAGGATCATCTGCTCAGGTCATTTTGGTGAGTCATCCATCAAATGTTTTTATTTATATTGAGACTTCTACTTTTGAAGGAACCTGCATGATCATTGAGAAGCATTATCAAAAGTCTGAGATTCCTCATCGGTTTAAACGACTCGAACCTTGTCTAATGCATGCGTCAGTTCTTGATTACATAGCTTAAGCCTTAGATTGTTGGCAGATTACAAGGTGTGCATTTTAATTATTATTTAGTCACCTTATATTGTGGCATATTAGACTCATATCTATTCCCTGCGAAGGCGCCTGAGAAAACATAAAAACCAAGCAAAAGTGTGTGAATTCTTGTTTTGATTTAAACCCTTCTACATGCGTGGATACACATGTTCCATTATATTTATGCTTTGTGAACCAGCCGCATCCATCCCAGGAGCTATCTGTTCGCAAGTGGTTCAACTATACTTTGCTCTACCATTATCATATCTTTGATAAGTTGGTCAATCTTTTATTTGTCTTAGGTGGTCTATTGTGATCCAAATACTTTCTTTTTTGTTTGTTTATTATGTGTCAAGAGTCCCTCTAAATAAACTATAAGTTGTTATTATTCTTTCAAAAATAATAATTCTTTGTCTCGTTCAAAGTCTTAGTAAAATTATTTTTTTTGTCATGTTATATAGAATCATGTTTTAGTGTCAAATCAATGTCAATAGTCTCGTTCATTTATTACTAAGATTTATAATTAAATTAATATTACAAATCTAATAATGTATATAATCACTCAACGTAAAAGGGGTCATATGTAAGTCGTTCTTATGTATTTTTGTTGAGTCAAAATCAAAATATCCAACCATAGTTATTTTGTCAATTACTCCAAACCTCGAATCATCTTGCATTTGTGTCATTAAATTGTCATTTTCAAAACTAAAAGTCTTGTTTTTGTCATTCCATAAGTTTTGTAAGTCTGAGTTGGAAAAATTGTAAAAATAAAAAAAATTGCCTTACGAACACATTTTCAGTGGAATCCAACGTTTGGTTAAGGATTGTATTTTGAGCTTCAAAAACACATTTTCCTAAGTTATCAACATGATACTAGAGGGTGGAGGCACAGGAGGATGGAGGAAAAGCAACGTCTTCTCGCCAACCACAAGCGACGGGGCCATAAAATGAGGTTGTGGCATAATTTTTCTAAGTTTAGTGTTTGATTTCTAGTTGTGTGCAGTATTTCAGTGTTCCAGTTTTCAATAAGTGGAAATTTCACATTGTGGGGGAACATGACATCAATGTTCCATTTCCATTCAACTTTCTTATTTAGTTTGGTGAGCAGTTTTTCCTATGTTAATTCCTTGATGTGAAGATATTGTGGAAAGATGAAAGCACGAGGAAAAAGCAGCATCATGTTTCTTGAAGAGGATGAGCAGGGGCTCATACCTAGAACAAGGGTTCCTTTTTTTGTGGACAGGGGTCCATTTTTTTTAACAGGGGTTTGTATAGTGAACAAGGGTTCACACCAAGGTTGTTGGTCATACCTTTTAAAACCATCAAAGAGCCAAGATCATGAGCATGCATGGGCAGTAAGCTACAAAAGAAGTGCTATTATTTTTCTCCCATTTTCACACTAAGGGGGAATGTTAGGAATATGTAGATAGTGCTCACATATTTAATATTTACCATTTGGTAAATTTTTTGGTTATATGGTTATTTAGTATAATAGATTGTTTCAACAACAATATATATGTAGAGTTTGGTTGTACCCATAAAACTATTAACGAGTTATTTAGTTGTGTGACTTCCTAGTTTGTAGGAGGTTATTTTTCTATATCTATGGCTATACAATATCCCTCCTCATATTGTAAAATTGGAGTAGCAGATTAATAAGAAGACAATATTTTTGTTTTACAAATTGCTCATACCCAAGACACATACATTCAGTTTATCATATCAACATGGTCTACAACAATTCACAAAGTAGTTTTTACAGTACATGCACATTCCTCTAGCAACATAATGCATTCTACCTCCTCTCAATCGGAACAAACAGTACCATTAGAACAATTCAGAACTAATCCAGTATAACTCAGAATAAAATTAGGACACATTATCTATAGTGGTGTTTATCGGGAAGTAGTCATGAAAGGAGACTAAAACTAGACCTGTCTCCCCAACAGTCTTCTATCATGGTGTGATACTCCTAAAAAAATTGCACTTGGTGTGAGATCACCCAAAAAATGTTTGTTCTTGTCCCGAGATTGCCCAAAAAACTCACTCTTGGTGTGAGATCGCCCAAAAAATTCACTCTACACAACATTTTCAATTCATCTTCCTATCCTTTTCTACTCATGTTTATCATGTGCACACTTTCGTTTTACTAATTTACACACATTTACATACTTTTACGGAGATTTCATAATGCCTGACTTTGAATACTCTTTCGCTCTTCTTTTGCAGGTCCATCCTTAATCATCAAGGACAACAATAGGTATAACACGGTGCAACAAAATTCACTTCACCCCTAGGGACACTTTCTCTTCCTAGTTTCCACGCTTCATTTTTACCACTTCACGCTTTCACTTGTCTCTTTGGCATGTTATCGCCATCACTCTCTATAAGAAAAAAAGGTATGCATCTTATAACTACTTTATGTTATTGATTATTGACACAACAACATAAAGTGGGGAGAATGTAGACGCGGAATCACACACTTGGGTACATTTCTAGGTCATAAAATCATACTAACATTCTTATGATTTATAAGAGAGAAAACTAGTAATTCGATGACTATCTTTGCCCTCTTTTTTTCTTTCTTTTTTTCTATTTGGTATTACACACCCGATATCCCAAGAAATACTTTAATTTTTTATCTTTCATGACTTCAGACACCGTGCCCAGGCACCTTTGTCCCCTCTGGGTGCCTCTAACCTCTTTCCACTTTACTAGCTCCTTTTGTGCCTCTTTTATCTTTTAAGCATCTTATTTTTTTAATTCACAATTCAAATTTTTCAAATTGGTATTTTTGAGGAGTAGTATAGAGAAATGTACCTAAATTATTGGGATAGAAGCTAATTTTCTGGGTCATTTTGCTTAAAATTTAAAGAAAATTCTATTGTTATGAATGTATATTGCCGTTACCTCAAAACTCAAATTTGGCACAATCACCAACATATATATTATATAAGACTCCAAGTGCTCTAAGGCCAAATATAGGTCTTATAGATAATATACATCCATCTTCGTAAGAACCACACATAAGGTGTCGTAGTTCATTTGAAGGTAGGTCTCACAGATAATAGTTGGTTGTCTACATATTTGCATCATCTAGGTGTGCATCTTGGTTGGTTAAAGCACGTACAACTATCTGTATTGTAGATGACCAGTTAAAGTATAGACGATTGTCTATGAAGTCATACATGCATTCATCTGTATAAAATTGTGAGTTCACTTCTTTTCATGGTTCATGATTTTGATTCGCTTGCCTCACTATATAGATTTTCCTTCTATTTTCCCTGAATTTGAAACATTTTTTCATAGATTCTCCCAAAATAATCCAAGCAAATTTTTGTAAGGGATCTTAAAATTTTCCCTTAATTATCTTGTGTAAATTTTTCTTCAAGTGTGTGTTTGAGAGAACCAATGGTTTTTTTTATACTTTTGATAATTTTGATTAATTACTATCCAAAACAATAATATTGATAACACAATGATATTAATAATAAGAATATAACTTGTAGTCTAATAAGTTGCATTCTTAATATAATTATGTGAATCTCAGTTGTGTATAATAGTTTTGATAGATAGATAATTGATAGAAAATAATTAGGGGATATAAATGAATGATGGGATATGTGACCTTTATAAATGAGTTGGTCATGTGAACATGCTTATGGTGAAGGGTAGCCTAGTCAAGTGTGAGTTTGTACCAAATACACTTGAGGAGAAGGGTGATCCTTCCAAGTATAAGATCATGCTAACATATTTGTGTAAATGTGAGACGTAATCATGTATTAGGTCACACCAAAATACTAATGGAGAAGTGTGATCTAATCAAGTATGTTGGGAATTTTTTTACCTTTTATAAAATTATGTAAGGTATATGTCAAGATATTGTGGGGAACCAGAAGAAGAATAAGATTAATGTGTTTTTCTCATGTACAATGGAGGATAATTATGCTTAGCTAAATTCAATTGATTCTATAAGGAATGTGGCATTGAAGTAAATAAATATAACTCTATACAAACCTAAGAAAAATGGAGTTAAATAGTAGATGAATAGGACGCTAATGGAAAAATATTTGAGTTTGATCAATGGTGTGCATTTAGAGTAGAAATTATGGGATGAAGCAGTGATTACCAGTTGCCACCTAGTGAATAATACACCATCATCAACAATATGACATATAACTTCATAGGAATCTCAAACTAGTAAAAAATAATCCCTCAAATACCTGATATTTTTATCTATGATATAGTGTAGATGTTCTAGAAGAAAAAAAGGAAAAAATTTAAATAGACATGTGATAAATGAGCTTTCATTGGATATTATAATGGTGTGAAAGGGTACAAGTGATGGAATTCTAAAATTGATCAAGTAGTGTTATATTTACAATGGTAACTTTAGAGAAATGACAAGGATTATTACAAAAAAGGATGTCTACAATGGAGATGATAAGTGAAAAAGTTCAAAGGAGAAACAAAAGGAAAGCAATGGATTAACCTAGATTCTGAAGAGCTTGTATCTGAGTTTAAATTTGTTCATAAATAAGAGGTGTTAGAGGAGGAATAAGAACCGAAAACCCATGTGTAAATGATATCATAAATAAGTGTGAACATAAAGAACATATATATATATATATATATATATATATATATATATATATATATATATATATATATAGAATGACTTCCATTATGCATTATTGATTTTAGTAATTGATGAAGATGAAGAAAAAAATAATATGCAAATATGTGGTATCCATGGAATTTTTTTGGAATGAATTCATGAAGAATGAGATTGATTTTTTAGATAAGAATGAGACTAGGGATCTTGTAAAGTTACATCCTATAATAAATATAGTAGGTTGGAAAATGATTTTCAAAAGGAAGTAACGTGCAAGGAAAAATGGAAAAGTATAAGGCTCACTTGGTTGTGAAAGGATTCTCTTAGGTAAAGGGAATTGAAATTTGAGAATTATTCTCTCCCATTAAAGAATTAGCCCAAATAGCGAGTTATGAACTATTTCACTTTCATCCTCTTATTTATTATACTTATTTTCCATTTACATGTTATGTCTTGTATATTCTGATATTATCGATTGATCTCGGTCCCCGATTAATATCTAATTTTTTAAATCATTTTTGAACCCAATCTTAATCAAACCTTAGGATCCTTCTTTTTTCTTCTTTGTGTGTTCCTAATAGGTTACCAAAATATGTTGCATTATTGTATTTCCAAACCTCTTCCCCAAAGTATAATCCTCTTATGACTAATTTTCAACCTTCTCTATTCCAATGCCCAAGAAGCAGACAAATTTTACCGTAATGCATATACGCCTATCCCTACAACTGAATTTCCTCTTGTAATCAACAAACTTATAAACCCTCATCCTGATGTTTCATTCCTACCTCTATTGAATTTTCTAGTTTTTGTGATAGTGAGAGTTACATTGCTTATCTTACTAAAAATGATACATGAGTAGAGGATTTGGTTGATTTTTGATATAAGGAATGTTTTGTTAATGATGTGTTTGATAACCATAAATAAAAATATCATACTTATTATGTTGTTGTACATGTTATTATCAATGGCCCTCATCTTGCTTCTTATTCTCCTTCACTTGCATATGCATAAATAATTAGGGCTGATCTTGTTACGGTTGTGTTGGGTTTCAGAATGGAACATGGATTGAAACCATAGTCAGGGGACAACAAGTCCCTCCTCTTTAATGGGAGAGGTTCCCTTATTGAAAGCTGAAAAAAAAATGTACAAATCTACAACTATCAATGTTCGGATAGTAGTATCCGGTATATTTTCATACTCTAAAGATTATCAATCAGAAGGAATGGAAGAATAAAGAGATGGGAGAAGGAAGAAAACAACAATGATTTTGGGAAATATAGATAGCAGAGTATCTCCCTACTCACATTGAACCAAGAAAATATAGAAAAGGATCAATTACTTCACCACCGATGCAAATCTGCAGACACAAAGTTCTAAAGATTACACAGACCATAACACAAGTCTTTTTAAATAAATAAAAAAAGACTTTGACTATCACAATTAACGAATTTTGTGAATTTTGACTATCACAATTAATAAATACCACCATAAAATCCTAAAAAGTAAAAACTCCAAAATTACAAAAAAAAATAAAAATTAAAAGAGAGAGAGAGAGAGAGAATTGATTGAAATTTTTTGTTGGAAAACCCATTTTTGATCCTCGTGAATGACCCTTCATATTCCACAATGTATTTTCATATTCCCGTTTTGAGTTCTTTCCAAGGTCAAGCTAAAAGTAGATACACCAGATTGAATAGATTGAGAGTATTTGTCGATCTCAATTTTGAGAATTTACAAAACTAGAAAACAATTGTCAAAGATAATCCCTACTACTTCACTCAAGCCTCATATCCATCTAATTCTTCATATGGTTCACTTAGTAAACCTATCCAAACTCATTTTTATTATCCTCCTACGAATTCTCCCATCTTTCAAACACCATTGAACATTAAGTTCCCTAGTAAAGAATAATGAGAACCAAAAGAAGAATTTGGAGGATAAGAAGAATTCGTAGAAGTTGAAGTAGAAGAAATAATGACTGAAAAATACATAGAAAGACCTCAACCCATTGTTCCATGGGGAAGGAATACACGTATGTTTTCTCTTGCACCTCCTCTTCATGATCTACCGACGAGATCCTGCAAGAATTTTCCAAATTCTAAAGGTGACGACACTCAACTTCCTGAAGAACATATCTCTACCTACATCACATCATGTTGAATTCTTGGGATTGAACACAAAGATGTTGTTGTGAGGTTTTTCATGGAATCTCTATAAGATAAGGAAAAATAATGGTTTTACCTCTTACCGAAAAGTTCTATCATCTATTGGGAGGACATCGAATCCAGTTTTAAAGAAAGATTCAAATCCACTGAGGAATGTCAAGACCTCCTAGTCTAGTTGGCTCAAATGAAGAAGGAATATAATGAGACTATGAGAGAATTCATAGCCTATTATAACAATTTGCTTAAAATGATACCTCTTGAAGATGTGCCCTCTAATAAAAATGTAAATTTATTCTTGAGAAATTCTCAAATTCCAAATGTAGGATTCTTTCTCAAGAGGGTTAAACAAAGGAATCTCACTCAAACACAAAGAATGGCCATCTAATTTGAAGATAAACTCATCCTATAAGGATGAATTAAGAACCCCTCAAGAAAGGATAAATCCCAACATCCCAGAGATGAGAGAACAAGTCTGATGTTGTAGAAATTGGTAAACAATGTGACAAGGTTGAAGAGATAAGTTTCCCAATGGGAATTATACGGTAGAAAAGTGACATGCAAGGATGATAATCAGAAAAAGACCTTCCCGTGCACTGACCTCCCGAGGTCGGCTGAGAAAGTTGGTGGTTTGAAGTGCGGGTGACTTAGATGAAGCCACAGCCAGGATTATGACCAGTTTTCTACGATAGAAAAGCTACAAGCGAGGATGAAAATTGGCAAGCAACTTTTCTATAGCTAACTATGGGAGGATCAGCGACTAAGATTTGGTGTGTGATCTCTTGGTAACTGAAATGAAAAAGGGGAGATTTAGAGGCTATGAGTGGATAACGTAAATTCCCAGTGGTTTATTCTCCTAATTAGGATCTAAGCATTAATCTAAATGAAGTTTTTTAAACTGAAAGTAACAATTTATACTACTGCTAAAAGGGAAACTAATCTAAACAAAATACACGATTGAAACATTATAATTACAAACAACAATTAAAATACTCTTATACTAAAACTAAACAAGTGAGATAACATGGTGTGGTTATTCACCTATTAAAATGTGTGAATTTATATGAAAGACAACCAATTAACTTAATTGAAAACCTTAAATCTTACCTCAGAAGTGAGGAACAAATCATAGCTTCTCAGAAACTATCATTCCCCACAACTTCCCTGGCAATATTGAAAGTGAGCTTAACTGAAATAAAATGATTCACTACTCTATTTGATAATAACTTTAATGATTTAAACCTGGAGTTTACTGAGCAGAGGCAAATCCAATTGTGTTGTAGCTTGTCCCCTCAGAGTGATCTATTTGTTCTTGCGTGTTCATGTGAATCTAGAAAGAGTAGGAGTATAGTAGCATCAACAAGAGAAGGCACTGGGACGATAGTTGCTTTGAAGTAAAAATGGCAGGAAGCACAAGTAGGAGAAGGATGGCACAAGTGAACTGGCTTGGCCTATGCGATTCCTAGCAGGGTCGTTGCAACAATGATGAAAGAAAATGATAAACAACAGGTACTCAAACAATGAGCAATAGCAGCTTCAGAGAAACACAACGAAGTACGAGTAGGAGAGGGATGGCTCAAGAGAACAGAGCTTGGCCAATGCAATTCCTAGCAGGATCATTGTCAGTGTACAATGAGGCATAACTAAATCTTCATAATTCTAATCCATGCTAAAGATAAAATGATTCATAAACAAAATATAGGACTGAGTATTGAAGACTGAAGCTCAATAATGAAGACTCCAGACCAAAGAACCAAGACCATTTGCTTGTAAACAAGCTGCATATTTATAGCATTTTCAATCACCAGAAGGAAATTTCAAATTTAACTCTCTCACCATTAAACAAAGAGAAATCACTATTTACCAGGCGGCCAAAACATGAATGCAAGCTTTAGTGGTTGATAAATGTGGGTAGAAATTAGAATTTTACATTTGATGAAATCGTCGGAACATTCTGGAAAACGTGCACAGGACTGCCGCCATGTCTTGGGCAACGGTTATAGGACTGCCAACCTGGCCTGGGTGATGGTTACAGGACAGCCGCCCTGCCTAGGAGGCGGTCCTGTAACTAATGAAAAAAATGCAAGGAAAAAGAGAGAAAAGGTTAGGACAAAACATGTAGAGGCTAGACAAGGCATGTTGGGATGCAAATGTATACTCGGGGAGCTTTCTGGATTTCGAACACCTTGCGAAGAGATCTGAATCATCATTGGGGTTTTCCGTAACCTCTTTTTGACAAGTACATACAATTTTGGGTACGTACATATTTCCCCCTCGGAGAAGTGTTTTAGCCATGAAGAGGCATAAAACGGTGGGTCCGAGTATGGCAGTACCGAAATGGGGAGTTAGAAGCTATACCTGACATGCCCATGTGTCACAATGTTGCCATCCAAATTCTCGCTATCTGTAAAATGAAAGGGGGACTCAAGTGTAGATAGATTAAATAAATCGAAAATAAATACTAAATTAGAAATAAATGAGGACTCACCATTTGCGTGGGGGATAAGAACGTACCTCCGTCAGCACTCCAACCCTACGTAAAAATGTTCAAAACAAGATTAGAATATATATATATATATATATATATATATATATATAACGAGCTCATTTTACTATTTATTTACCCGTATCAATTTGGTAATTTTTGAGCTTTGGGTCCATGGTGATCGCTCTTTTGTTTTTGAGTATGATTGAATTGGAATGGGCTTGGGAATGATATTTTGTGTTAGGCTTAGCTTTTTGTTTGTTTTGAATGCTTTTGAGAAGAACTCCTAAGAAATTTTTAACTAGAGCAGTCATAATGGACCTCAAAAGGGTAGATAGGCAGAGTTCCTTTATTTCTTAGTCTCCATTTTGTGAGGCAAGTATGATGTTTTGGTATTTTGTGCTTATTACAAGTGTTTTGACCACACCTAGTGTGCGATGACATCATAAAAAGATATGACACACCGTGATGTGTACATATATCTCTTTTTGGCTCGGTTATTTGTTGTATAGAGTTGGCTTATATTGATGATTTCATTCATGTGTGTACTCTTAGATGTTTAGAATTTTTTATTTTCATATGTTTTTCAGAATGTATGTAATGGATGATAGGTGATAATAAATGCTAAACAAAATGTTTCTCCTTTTTTTTGTTTTTGTAATTCTGATATGTGATGATGTAAACATACTATCGTACTGAACTGTTGGCTTCTTTGGGCAATATTCGTTGCTTCTTCTTGTTTTGGAAAAACGTGATGAATATATAGTGATAATGAGATGAACTTGCCCCATTCCTAACTCCACGCAACTAGTAAGATGCGAGGGCTCAACACCAAGAGTTGGGAAGGGCACACATTATATGAGTTTGGCTGAATGGGAATGATGAAAGAAAGACAAGGTATTGACAAAAATCAAATTCAGATTTGTGTACTTACTCTTACTCAAAACTACTACATATTTCATAATGTAACTTATTTTCTAGTTTATCTAGACTTAGATCCATGGAGGGCAACTTGGTCGAAAAAATCTAGTTTTAAGGATTTGATCTCTTCGGAATTTGGATATTTAACTTCTCTTAGTATACTTTGCTTTAAAATATTAATATTCACTAATTTGCATGAATGGACCCCCTACACCTTGTCTCATGCTACTAGTAGGAAGCATGGGCTCATCACCGAAGGCAGGATATAGGTGAGTAAGGGCACTTCTTTCCTTTCTCAACCTTGCATCACCAGTAAGAGATGCGGGCTCATCACCGAAGGTTAGTGGGGTAAAGAAGTGTGTAAAAATAAAATATTCTATTTGGTTTAGCATTTTGATTTAACTTGAAATTTTTGATTTGTGACTTTGGAATATCCTTGTTTCAAAGAGATGTAAGAAGGATAGATGTGACACCAAGAAGCTTCCAAAACAGACCGTAGGTAAGAACAACTTAACCAAGTAGAAAAGAATGAGTGTGACCAAGTATGTAGGCCTTGGTATGGTTTTTATCAAGACTTTGTCTGTCATATTGATGAAATGGTTTTGGAACCATTTGATGATATTATGAAAATTGAAGAGATATGATTTTGAATGCTTTTGCCAATATTTTCAGAAGCTTGTAATGAATTGCTTAAGAATAAGTTCCTTGACCACAATATTTATGAAATGAGTGAACAGAGTGAACTTAACTGAATGACCAATGCAATACAACTGCAACAATGTACATATGAAAATGCAGGTGGAACTATGTGTCATGATGTCTAAGGTGAAGAAAGTTGATGAATATCGAATTCTTCACCCCTAGAAGTACACAACAGAGAACCATTATCCTCAAATTTTTCGTTCTCTTGACTAGGGCCTACCATTTTGAACTTACAACCCTTGCCCAGAGGTGTATATGTCCCATTATTAAAAACATTTTTTCTCAAAGAGGCGTTTGCGTGCCTCTTTGTCATGTTTTTGAGAGATGACATGTGGGTGAGCATGACTATGTTGCTCGACCTTTTTTCCATATGGAGCATTGTGTTTATTTGTAAATTTTGTCAAATGATGAGGTCTTGCCCCATGGATAGGGAAAACTTAGCTTCAGACGCGCATGGGTCGAAACCAGGATTTAGAATAGGGTAATTCCTAGAGATGGTTTTGATAGCCATCGTTTCAATTTTAAATTTCCCTTCATCATTTGTTAATTCTATTGTGTTTAGATATATGTCATCGGAGGGAAGAGATGCTATACCGAGAATACTACCTATTCCCTGAGGTTCAAATGGGAGAAATATCAGCTCGTCATTCTCCAAAAGTTTAATAATTCTAAAGTGGTTTTAGTGGAGACTTTTTCCATAGAAATTGACTTACCTTTATTTGTCTTTGCCACCTCGTATATTTTTGGGTCAACAACTTCAACCTTTGGAATGTCTGGGGTGACCGGGACTAACTCTTTTGTTGGAGGCGGTTTATTTAATTGATTCATGGGAAGTTAATGCTCTGTGTGGACTCCTTTCTTTTTCTTGAGGTTTTCTAAGTGTATATTGAAGGGTTTAGGATCCCCTTGAGAGATGAAGACTTTTCCTAGGTGTAAAATCCTTACTTCTTGGAATAACGTGGAAGGGATTGCTTCATGCGATGTATCCATGGACGACCAAGAATCGTATTATAGTTGGTTTACCGATCTATAATATAAAATTCAGTGAGGATTGTTTTGGGCCCTAGAGTGACTGGTAGCACTATAGTCCTGATTGAAGTTGCCTTAAGACTATCATAGCCCCTTAGCGTGTTTCGTGTTGAAGAACAATTCGTTTCTCCATATCCTATATTTTGAAGAAAAGTGAAGGGGACTATGTTAACTGCTACCCCATTGTTAATCATTTCACGCTTGATGTAGTTGTTGTAAATCCAAACCTGCAAGTGCAAGGGTGGATTACCTCTATGTGAGATTTCAGTGTCAGTTGACATTTTACTTATGTCAAATAAAAACTTAGTATCCCTATCTAGCTGCCCTAAAGGGTAGACGTCAAAGTCTACATGGTTTATTTGAGCATTAGGAGGTGGCGTAATGTGGATTAGATGTCCAAGACCTAATGCTTTGAGTAACGTAAAGTGATGGGTGGGTGAATTCTTCAGTAAATCTAGGAATGAAATGTGGGAAAAGGTCTTGTTCAAATTTGATATTAATTCATAGGATCCTACTGGTTTTGCTATTGTAGGAACTTCATCTTGTGCGCAGAGAAATATCGAGTAGGGGCTATGAAACATACTCCTTTGTCTGAGTTGTTGCATTAATTTCATGCTCAACCTCCAACTCAATTAATCCTAAGATTTTTGTATTAACGTTTGAACCTAGGTTAGGAGCAATCTGATATTTGTTAGGAGTTGAGGTGTCTTGATTTTTATTTCCCATTATGACACCTTTGTTTTTCCCATTTGGGTCTAACTTGTTATTGTTAGAATGATTTGGGAGTGGATCGTTGAAAATCTTGAGAGGTGCATTTTCAGGGGAAACTGATCCCATATAGGTGTTTGGCGTAGGTAGTGTAGGACTTGACAAAAACATGTCTATAAAGAGTTGTTTTGATCATCTGGTAAACGTTGTAAGAATTTGTTGTAGTCATGGTAGGTCCTAGTATCATGACCTTGGATTTTTTGAAAGCCACATTATAGATTGGGATTATAGTCCCGTGGTCGTTGGTTTGAACCTTGTTGTGGCCCAAAATTTCGGTTAGGCTGTTGAATGTTATAGTTGTAATTTTTAGGTTGTTGCCTTTGGCTTTGGTTTTGATATCCATCTGGGCCTCGAGCAAGGCCTTGTGACTGGATTCGCTATTGTTGTTGCTATGGACGATGTTTTGGAGGATGATTAAAATCCACCGTATTGATCACTGGAGTGAAGTTATTATTGTGTTGATTGTTAGCAGATGTCGGGGTGTTCTCAACATTTGGTCCTTTGACTTGATCAGTGACTCCATCTGTTGTAACCCCACGGTTTTTTTCAGGGATTTTGGGTCCTTGATCGGCATTCTCGGCATTAGGATAGGTCGTAGTGTTTTGATTGGGAGTGATTAATTTCCCATTTGCTCCATGTCTTATGACCACTATTTATCACCTCTTGATCTATTCAGAGAGCACTCTCGAGTACTTCATCATAAGTTCTTAGTGGGAACTTCTAGACTTCTTCCTTTATCTCTCTATTGAGGAAATGAAGGAATAAATTGCATAGTTCCATTTGATCCATGTTTGGAGCACTTGCTGATGAGTAGAGAACCGTACGCCATCTTTGAATAAAATGAGCAGCGGATTCATTATGCTCTTGTTTAATATTCAAGAATTCCTTGATTCATGTTCTCAATAATTTGTTCATATTAAAAGCTTTGATAAACTCTGACACGAGTTGTTTAAATGAGTGTATCAATGCTTCAGGTATTCTGTAGTACCAATCAAGGGCAATACCCTCTAAGGTTTTAGGGAATATCTTGGCAAACACCCCATCCCAAGGGAGTAATTCCCGTATGGCCGTGGCATAGGCCTTGATGTGTGCATTTGGATCTCCCTCCCCTTTGTATTTGGGTAAATCGGGAGAGGTCTTGGAAGCATGACACTTCGTATGGTGAAGTCTAGGGGATCTTTTAAATATTCTGAGTAAGTCCCTACCGCATAGGCTTTGACCATCAATGGTGTTTCTTTGAGAGGGTAGGGGTGGAATGGGTTGTTGATATGGCATACCATATGTATTTGCAGGGGCATAAGGGAATCCCTGTGGTTGAGCGAATATCCCGAGAGAGGAGAACATGTCTCCCTGTGGTGATTTTGAATAAATGTTTAAGTAGGGAGGAGCATTGTTCTAGTATGGGTTGTTTGGTGCTAAGCCGGGAGGTATCATATTTTCAACTAGAGCGGCGTTTGAAAACGTGGTTCTAGTTGGTGTTTATTGTGGATAGCTATACGAATGTTGAGGAGGCATGCCTAACATGCATATTCCTATGAGGAGGTCAACTTAGCTGGGATGATGCAGAAGGTTGGGGATTCCTGCTTCCTGAAATATGAATTTTGATTTTCTTGAGCAAGTTCTAATCCTCTAACCTTCTCAACTAAGGCTGAGATGACCTCGATTGGCAAAGACGCAGTGTTTTTCCTTAATGGTGGTTGTTGTACACCTTGAGGTTGTAAAGGGGTATGATACCCTGCTTTGAATTGATCATTACCCTGTCAAGCTTCACCGATAGTATTTCCCATAGGTGGTGGAATGGGGGTGTTTTCTCGGAGTAGGGTATTGGTTTATGTTTGCAAACTCCCTATAGGTGGGTACATGTTTTGGAAGCATTTTTTGCTTCTAGCGTAGCGTGCTAAATACTCCTCATCTAAAAATGGGAGTGGATCTGACTATCTACTGATTTGTGGTCTGAACAAGACTCGAGGAGATGAAATGGATTCTCCCAGTAAATGTCATATTGTTAGAGACTGAGGGCTCTGGTTGTTGTGTATGTGTAAGCTGATCTAATTCCTCAATTCATAATGAAGAACTAGAGCTAGTTCTTTGAGGAGGAGTTTGTGACGACAAGTAATTAATTGAATAGTTGTCAGCCCATGCAGAAAGTGAGGGTGACGGTTATCTATTTGTTTGACTGTAATGCGCTTTGAGACCTGAGAGAGGTCTACCATATGCGTCGTATCCCGACATATTCGGGGGGTATATGAATACCCGTAGAATAATGGGAAAGATCGAAGATGAATGAAAGAAAGAAATGAAAATAAAAGGGGAACAATTGTTTGTTCACGTTGGGTTCACCAATTTTGTTTGGTGAAGTTGATGTGAAAGCTAATAAGGTAGAGAAGATGAAACAGTTGTTTGTTTCACACCGGGTTCACCAATTTTGGTGGTGAAGCTGATGTGAAGGATAATGAGGTAGAGAAGATGAAACAATTATTTGTTTCACGTCGGGTTCACCAATTTTGTATAATAGAAAAGTGACATGCGAGGATGATAATCGGAAAATGACCTTTCCCATACCCGACCTCCCGAGGTCGTGCTGAGACAATCGATGGTTTGAAGTGCGGGTGACTTAGATGAAGCCACAGCCAGGATTATGGCTAGTTTTCTACGATAGAAAAGATACAAGTGAGGATTAGAATCGGCAAGAAACTTTCCTATAGCTAACTATGGGAGGATCAGTCACTAAGATCTGGTAGTGTGATCTCCTGGTAACTGAAATGAAAAAGGGGAGATTTAGAGGCTATGAGTGGATAACATAAATTCCCAGTGGTTTATTCTCCTAATTAGGATCTAAGTATTAATCTAAAATGAAGTCTTTTAAACTGAAAATAACAATTTATACTACTGCTAAAAGGGAAACTAATCTAAATAAAATACATGATTGAAACATTATAATTACAAACAACAATTAAAATAATCTTATACTAAAACTAAACAAGCGAGATAACCTAGTGTGGTTATTCACCTGTGAAAATGTGTGAATCTAGATGAAAGACAACTAATTAACTTAATTGAAAACCTTCAATCTTACCTCATAAGTGAGGAACAAATCATAGCTTCTCATAAACTATCATTCCCCACAACTTCCCTGGCAATATTGAAAGTGAGCTTAACTGAAATAAAATGATTCACTACTCTATTTGATAATAAATTTGACGATTTAAACCTAGAGTTTACTTAGCAGAGGCAAATTCAGTTGTGTTGTAACTTGTCCCCTCAAAGTGATCTCTTTGTTCTTGCGTGTTCACATGAATCTAGAAAGAGTAGGAGTATAGCAGCATCGGCAAGAGAAGGCATTGGGACGATAGTTTCTTTGAATTAAAAATGACACAAAGCACAAGTAGGAGAGGGATGGCGCAAGTGAACTGGCTTGGCCTATGCGATTCCTAGCATGGTCGTTGCAACAATGATAAAACAAAATGATAAATAGCAGGTACTCAAACAATGAGCAATAGCAGCTTCAGAGAAATACAATGAAGTACAAGTAGGAGAGGGATGACTCAAGAGAACAGAGCTTGGCCTATGTGATTCCTAGTAGGATCGTTTTCGGTGTACAATGAGGCACAACTAAATCTTCATAATTCTAATCCATGCTAAAGATAAAATGATTCATAAACAAAATCTAGGACTGAGTATTGAAGACTAAAGCTCAAGAATGAAGACTCCAGACCAAAGAACCAAGACCATTTGCTTGTAAACAAGCTGCATATTTATAGCATTTGCAATCACCAAAAGGCAAGTTCAAATTGAACTCTCTCACCATTAAACAAAGAGAAATCACTATTTACCAGGCGGCCAAAACATAAATGCAAGCTTTAGTTGTTGAGAAATGCGGGTAGAAATTTGAATTTTTACGTTTGACGAAATTGTCAGAACATTCTGGAAAACGTGCACAAGACCCTTTGCCATGCGCAGGCAGGAATTATTACAGGAGACCACCACGTGTCCCGGTGACGGTTACAGGACCGCCACCCTGGCCTAGGTGATGGTTACAAGACCGCCACCCTAGCAAGGCACGCGGTTACAAGACCGCCAACCTAGTCTCAAGGCGACGGTTATAGGACTGCGCCGCTCGGGCAGTGGAGGCGGTCTCAGAACTAATGAAAAAAATACAAGGAAAAAAGAGAGAAAAGGTTAGGATAAAACATGTAGAGTTTGGACAAGGCTTTTTGGGATGCAAATGTATACTCAGCGAGCTTTCTGGATTCCAAACACCTTGTGAAGAGATATGAATCATCATTGGGGTTTTCCGTAACCTCTTTCTGACAGTATAGTACATATAATTTTGGGTACGTATAGGAATCCCATCAAAATCCTAGCAAAAACCAAATTGCAATAACACCCCAAAGGCTTTCCTTGGAGCCTCTTCTTGTTAATGCAAGTTGCAGAGTGTGAGAATATGGAGAAGGATTCAAACAAGAAAATTAATAAAGTGATTTCCTATAGGTTTAAGAAGTAGGTAATGATACACAAATCATATTTTTTGAATATTCTAGAAGATACAAAGATGATGTAGAGGGTGCACCTAGTTTTAAATGTGTGGTATTCACCCACATGCGAGTCTCAAAAAATGGCCTCTTCCTCTATTATTTTTGTTGTTAAGAAGGTTGAAGATCCTCTTGTGGCGACACTACCGAGGAAAATAATTAATCGAGTACACCCCCTTCAACATTACATAAATTCTACATTGGAGAAACCTATTCCCATAGATAGCAAGAGGTCACCTACTAGTCTAAGTAAGTCTTCCAAGTCCCCTTCCAATTCTAAGATTGTTTCTACAAAACCTTGTCCTTCAAGATCCTCTAATGCACCTTGAAATTAAACTTCTTTCTCTTAGACATCTACTCCCACTTCAAAGTCTATTATAATCCCAAAATTAGTTTCTTCAACCCCTTGCCCATATTTTCTACATTCGATTACTTCGAGCACAAAAACAAGACCAAATTTTATATTACTGAAATTGAGTATTTGCAATCACACCCAGAGCAATTCAAAAGGGTTTTCAATGCAATCTAGAATGGTTTCATAAAATCAAACACTATGAATCCCAATCCTAAAATCATATTACTAGACCCATCTACACTTCCATCATATAACATGTTTTCTTTAAGTGCATTGAAGACTGATAAGGTCGATACTTTCTATGTTTCCCTTCTCCTCGGAGAATGTAGACTAAATAATTGCATTATAGATTCACGATCCTCTAATAATGTAATGCCTATGAACTTCACCAACTCCCTCATCCTAACCGTGACTCTAGAATGTGGATCTTAAGTCTTGTTACTCCATGGAGTCAAAGTAATTCCCAGTTCTAGGGAAGGTCAAATATGTACAAGTGGCTCTTGTCAAATTTAGTTAAGAAAGTATCAATGGCTATCTTGATAGTAGACACATCGGATACATTTGGAATCTTGTTAGGTAGAATATTTTGACAAGATTTTGGAGGGAAAATTCAGATGAATTGGTATTTCAAAACCATTCCAGTCAAAGGAGATATTGAAAAGTTACCTCCAAAGAAGAAAATGAGGTACATGGTACAAAAGGAAGAAAACCTAGGAGCTAATTTTTTATACCATAGTTGTTGATGGATGAATCATTTCATGACAAAAAAATAAGAGGATGAGATTACCATATTGATAGGACCAAGTATCCTTTTTTTAGGAGGTATCGATCTTGAGTAAGTGTTGATAAATTTTGAGCTGCAAGAGGGTATCCCCGAGTTTCTAGATGTTGTGAGCCATGAAGAATAGGAGATGGTTCTTGGTGAATTTCAAATGCATAAATCATCTTGTATTCTAACCCAAGAGGAGGAGATGTTTTCATTCCCATTCTAAGATGAAGATTCCATGGATCATGTCGTCCACAAAAAAGAAATAAAACCAATCTATGATGATCCCTTGAAAGGTTTAAAAGGGCAATTTGTACAAGAATTTTTTAGAGTCAAGGAAGAGATGGAATACCTTGAACTAAGTCTTTAACTCTTGATAAAGGCTACTGAATTTCAAGACAAGCATGAGTCAAATTATAGTTTATCAACTAATTTGGAGATTGGTTATGATTAAATAAATCAAGATGAGAAACCTGAGGTCTCTCCCGAGCCAATAGTTCAAGGATCTGTTGAATAAATTGAAGTTTTTTACTTCCCAATCAAAGAGGAAGATTATTTCTATGATGAAGATGTTGAAGAAAGCAGTTTTGAAGTCCTTAAGTTTGGGGTTCCCTTTGACAAAGAAGTGATAAAATGCGACAAGATTTAGGATGATGAAGTGATTCCTCCTAATGGTTGCCTTGAATTTCAAAGTTAATATTCTTGAATAAATATAAATATGAGCTTCTAGCAACACCAAAAAATGACTCTACGATAAATTTTAGAAGTGATAGAAAGCGCTGAAGACCCCAAGCTAAGCCTTAACTTCTTATCTCATGGTATGGCCATATAAGATGGGTATGAGTTTATTTTTCATCGTCCATTGAAAATACGAACACCTCATAATGATATGGGTCACAAATATGAATTTATGGATATTTTCACAAAAAATGTCAATGAAAATGAATTCAAAAACGAAGAGAAATCATAATATTCAAACAATTTGAACAAAAATCAGCCTTGGGGAAGTGATGAGATGCTCAATGATAAATCAACAATGTGGACAAATGCGGAAGGCAACTGGCACTCTGAAACTTATTTCAAAGATGATATGGGAAATGTAATTTCTAAACGAAGGTCTAAGCATCAAGAATATCATGTAAGCTCACTTCTCACAAGTACACAGGAAGCTATGAAAATACCTAATTTTGATAAGCAGTTGAGGATATTAGGCTTCTTTATTGAACTAGTCAATGGCTTCACAGAATGACATCATCAAGTGTTACCCCTTCAGGGGTAGCTTCTAAAAAGCAAAGTGCTTCCACGTCAAAGTGTGATGTCCCCTACATTGTACCATAGGTGAATTAGGTGTGTTTCCCATTTCCCTATTTTTGTGGTCTTGTTGTTTCAATGTGTTGTTTTCCCTTTTCGTGTGCGTAGATGTGTCTTCTTTCTAGTCTATCTCTTACAAAGTGTATGACTTTGTAAATCCCAATGGATAAGGCACTAGTCAGTCTTATAATTTGAGATTCTAGAGTTCATTCTCATCTTTTTATCACTTTTTTATCTATAATGATTCATTGAGTGAGAGCCATTTATTGTCCTGTGTTTTTGTATGGGAAACATTCACTGGAAAATAGGTGAACTATACCCTAGTGTAAAAATATTTCATTGTTGACCTTTCCGACACCCCTAGGTCAGTCTATTCCCCATATATTTATTACCATATCCTTCTAGTGGTTAAGATGTATGTTTCATCATTCCTCGTACGTGATTTAGTAATAAAAATACCATTCAAGTACTTTTGGATAAGTATCTCTCAAAGTGGATTTTTGAGAAAATTTAAGAAGGGCTATCATCAGCCTTTCTAAGACAAGTACACAACCTCCAAAGTTGAGAAAATACCCAAATCATCCAAGGATGTGTGTTCAAGAGCCAAGATCATGAAGAAACTAATTTCAAACTATTTTGGGAATATTTGAAGACTCGGAAGAAGATTCATCATAAGTGGGTTTTTGAGGCCGGAGAAACATGTATCCCAAAAGAGAACATGAACTTCAAGAGGTGATTTCGAAAGATCTAGAATGATTTGTGATCCAAAAATAAGATCAATCGAAAAAATGTTTATCCCTCTACATTGTGGTATAGTCAAATTCATCCCAAACCCCATGCATTTTTCCAAGCAACTCATTCTTTTCAGACACAAATGGTGATCCCAAGAAAAAAGACGTTTTTGAGAAGGTTGCAAGAATAATAAATAAATTATACGAATTCCATCCTTATAAAAAGGTCATTTCCAATATATTTCATATAAATAAGTGTAGGAAAAGTCACCTAGGAGCTCAATTTATATCCGTTCCAAGTTGTCGCCGAAGGTACGATCTTCAGCGATTAATGAAATTTTTGAAGGAAACATGGTAATATGAGGCTTAGGCACATTTTTATGCCCCCATTTTCCCTTTTCAAGGGGAAAAAGGTAACAAAAATGTACCCCTCCCCCATTAAGCTTCATGGTCACTCCATGTGACCCCGGTGACTCCATATAACCCTTTTGACCTATTTGACTAGCCCCATCACCTGCTCCCTCATGTGTGGAAAGTGTCACTACAAGGATAAGGAGTATTTTATTGCCCCTATTTTCCATTTTCAAGGGGAAAATGTCGAAAAATAATGTGCCCCACCTCATTGTTTCCCCAAGTTCTTCATGTGACTGAAAGAAGGCTCTCGGTGTTTGTTTTTCAACCCCTCCTCCATTCCTCTCCACTGTGCATGCATGAAAATTTTCAACCTAGGGATAAGGAACATTATTATGCTCCCATTATTCCTTTCCAGGGGAAAAGGGGGACAAAAAAATTCCCCCTCAAGATTTCCAACAGCTATATAAACCATACTTCACCATTTTTCTCCGGTCCCCACATTCCTCCTTTTGCACTCGAACTCTTGAAAAACGTTTATGATTCCTCTTCCTTTTTTCACTCTCAATCACACCATTATCCCCATGATATTCACACCATTTTTTCCACAAGAAAACGCAAAGAACCATCCTCCGTGCTCAATTTTTCTCCAAATCAAATAAGCACACATGAAAACTAAAATATCACATATCTAAATAACTAAGGAATTGATCGATGCGAAATTTTTTTACTTCCTTTCACATTCTCATAGGACATAAAACCAAATATGACAAATTTCACATGCACAATAGGGAATTTTTGTAGTGAAAAACCCTACTTTTACCACACCAAAATTTTAAAATTTATCAACTTTTGTTCCAAAGATCGGGTTGAGACCAAATTTCGAGAGGTGAGACGAAGACAAAAAAATCGTTTCAAAATAATTGATTTCATCAAAATCTAAGGTCCAAAATCCAATTACTAAGTTAGCTCCTACACAACCACTTACTATTTTTGTAATATCTCATGGTGAGTATTTGCGGAAAAGGTGGTGTGCACAAGGAGCATCCAAAAGGAAAACAGAGTGATCAAAGTTAGAAAAGCTGAAAAAAGTTTCATTTTCTAAAAATAATAAATCCCCTTTTCATGTATAGGAAATTTCCTTGGCCAACATGAAATTAAAGTTCACAAGCATCGACAAGTCTCAACTCTGTCATCTGAGTATTCAAAGGTGAGGGACAACGATGTCACTATCACAGACCTAAATGATCTCGAAGAACATGTTCTTGTTGATTCCTAATTGTGGTCATATGTGTCCTTGGTATGACATAATTGTCATGGTTTACTGGTCTAAGCGATTGTTCCAATTTACCATTTCACTTACATAATCATTCGGGAAGGTATGGTGGTTTTTCATGGTTTGGAATGGTTATTTCAGGTTACTGAGAATGGGCATCCTTCATGGTTTCAATAATGTACTCATCAGGGCTCATCACTTGTACAGGTAAGTGCATCATTCCATGGAGAAATCTTTGTCAAAAAACATGGTAGTGTCATAGAGGATCATCACGAGCATTTCCCACAGGTCATCTCATATCCACATTAGGAAAAATCAAATGGTGTTTTTAAACACTCATTCAAAGGTCCAAGTTGTATGTGCATCATATACAAGGAATATATTGTGATCTTCATTGGCAAGGACAAATGCACTTCATCAAAACTTTTCGATCAAGTAAAACAATGTGGCCATGTATAAAAAGTCATTAGAGATTGGTTTCCATCCTAAACTTCTTCAAAGTAAACCTCCATGAGCAACACTCGTGGTTATCTAGGTGATCATTCGATAATGTTTCTAATCACTTAGTTTTAGGTGTTCTTGTATAATACAAATAATTCATCTTTCATCATCGATAAAGTGTTAAAAGTAGGATTCACCAAAGCCTCCCCTTAGTGTATAAGTGTTGCAGAGGTCATCAGGGGCCAAGACTGTTGTGTTCAATTTCTTTGGGGGAGGTCTTTACCGATGACAGAGGTATCGTCATCTCTTAGAGAACTTCTTCATAGGAGTAGCAGTCACTCTCATTATCCCTTCCTCATTTTCTCTCTTCATCTCTACCCCCTTTCTAATTCTTCACTGTGAGAAATCAAGAAGAGCACAAGAAACAATGGAAAAAATTTAGATGCACCATTCTTTCAGATGGGTGGATGGATGGAAGGAACCGCACCCTTGATAATTTTTTAGCAGTATGACGTTCGTCCTATTCATTTAAATATGACTTTAGCAAACATTATAATAAGTCACCCTTAATTAATTAAAGGGGACTTAAACTCTATTCCTAAGGATTTGAAAAGTCACATGTCATGGAAGGACAAATGAAAGGTCATGTGTGGGTATTCGAAAAGTTTTATCAAGCTCTATAAATTATAATGACATCCTCATTCAAGGGGGTTGTCACTTTTGTATACTCATGAGAGATTACTACTTGAGAAAAAACAAAAGAGATGTTTATTTCTTCTAGTTCCATTCTCTATGTTCTTCTATTTCTAACTATGAACAATTTTTCTAAAGCATCAATGAAGAAATGGGTTTCATGCCTTTTTTTTATTTGAATATTATTAAAACTTTGTGTTCTTGATCTTACCTTGTCTTGTTGCAAATTGTAAAAAAAAATCTTTTATATCTGTGTGTTGAAGTTCTCTGTTTAATGGTTGTAGGCATCTGATTTTCTACCTGCAATATTAATCATTCCCCTCGTTTTCCCACTCTCTCAGCAAATTCCTCTCTTGCAAGAAATTGCAAGCTTTTGTTGCAGGTTTAGTGGAGTGTCCCTATTAGATCCTCGGCCGCAATACCACCACATATTTCAATTTCACGTACGCACAATAAGTGGAGTAGTACCACCCAAGCAGAGGGACCTAGAGTCTCAGAGATGTTGGTGGATATCCATCAATTCGTCCACCTTACAAATTTTCTTGCCAACACTATCATGATTTTTGGAGATAATAAAAAGATATAGATAACACATCATAAATCTATACAACAAGACAATGAAGACCTAAATAAATTATTATAAAAAGAATATCTTTGTCATAACTATGTTATTCTTGTTGAAACTATAAGAGTCTAGATATTTGAACCAATACACAAATAAATGATGAACTATTCTTAACAAAATATTAAAAGATTTTAAAAAATGAAAATAAAATACATAAGATAACACAAGATATATCATGGGAAAGCCTTTTACAAAATGAGTGCAATAACTTATCAAAGTGATTTTACAATACAATGGGTACCAAAACTATGGGCTAAGAAAATAAAACAATGGTTTTCATAAATCACAAGTTTTGACAACACCAATATACACATATAGATAAGAACCACATATCATTACTACTAAACCCCAAGTAACTCTCATAGTAAATGTGTAGAATACACATTGGTGTACAATATGCAAAATATCCAACATATTGTAACAAACAATCATTATTATAACTATCATCTAAAAAACCTAATCTCATAATCATATTCATTTTCTTTGAAGCTCCAAAAACCTTTCTCACTTTTTTGAAACTTCTAGACCAATCTAACATAATTTGTTTATTATGAAATGGAACCAGGGATCAAATTTGAAGTTGTACATATGTCTTTCAGCTTGTCATAGAAGAGTGATTAAAAATTTACACTTTTAAAAAAAAGTGAAATTTAAAATTACACTTCAATACTAAAACGCATTAAAATATTTTAAGTTTTAATTAGAAGGGTTAACTAAAAAATTGTATGGTAAGTTAATTTTTACAATTTCTTTAAATAATTTTAACAAATAAAATATTAAATAATAATTATTTATATTTTATATATTAAAAAAGCTTCACTCACTTCAAACAAATGATTTACAAAATCACTAGGAAAAAGATAAATCGGTAGAAAATAAACAATTACCAAAAACAACTATTTTTTGTTATAAATTTTGCTAGCTTGTAAATCATGTTTAGAATTCCCTCTTTTATTTAAAAACAATGATATTCTGTTTTATCTTTTGTTATAAATTTTATCTTTTGTTAACTTGTAAATCATGTTTAGAATTTCCTTATTTATTTTATAAATTAGTCATTTAAATTATTTATAATAATTATTTAATTTAAAGAAATTTCAAAATTACTATTAAATATTATATATTTAATAATTTCAATTTTTTTATTTTTTTATTTTTATTTTTTTAATTTAAATTAACGAGATATATATTGAAATGAAATTAACCCTTTCCTTTTTTGTATTGAAAGGTAATGTGTTATTTACTAAAGGTAAAGTTCAAAATTTGAGGAGCCCTTATAACCAAAGTCTCTGGATTTTGACGTTCAATGTTACATGTCACAATAATCTTATTTGACGGTCTAAAAAATTACATGGATGTCATTTAACGTTCAAAATATAATATGCACGTCAAATTTATTTTGATAATAACTATTACAAAAAATAAAAAATTGAGTAAAATTTTACATCTACAAGATTGAAAAAATAACTTTAAATAAATTTCTAAAATGAAATTGAAATAAATAATATAAAATTAAATGCATAATATTTCTAGATATTTAGTAGGATATAAACATCATGTGAAATAAAACATCACTACAAATTTTATTTAGATAAAATGAGTTTATCGAAGATCTAAAACTTACATTGATCAACCATGCTTTCACAAAATATTTTGTGACCTTCTTTGTTTTTCCCTCTCCAAATGTCATACACTTTCTCCAGCCGATTAAAGAAGGATCAGGTCCATTTAGTGATACTCGCATGAGTGCGTCCAATGTTATGATTTCTAGCTTTGATCTTCTTATATCTTTAATTAGGTTTTGCTTTGAAAACCCTCGCTCACATCTTTGTTGTACTTGCAGGAATCACAAGTGTACCCTGCCATAGTTTTAACATGTTTGGAAAGTTGGTTTTCCAACTTTTAGAAATACAAAAACCCTCCATGCTTCTCTAATAGAAAATCCCTCACACTCTGAGTGGAGTGTATCAATAAATTGATGCAACTCTTTTTACAAGCCTCAATGTCAAATGATGGAATGTCCATCCCTTCATTACAAACAATCCATTGTAAATGTTGGAAAAAAATTTCAAGCCAACGCATTGAATTATTTTCTCTAACCAAAACATCATGTGAATAGTGTGAGGGACTAAACAACTTCATTGCATTGAAAATAGAAAGATCAGGAAACCTTGCATTTAGACAATCTGTTAGTCTTTGAACATAATCTTTTGTAAGTTGTATGCAACTTTGTAATGTGCCATCAATACAAGGACTGAATCGTTGCTTTTGTGTATTAAGAGTATCACCATGTGCATTGGGAATAGATGTGTAAAGCAATTCATGTTTGTGAACTACTCCCTCTTTATCAGTGATTTGTAGATAGCCAAACTGAGATGCCTCCAAAAATTTTGATAAGTAGCAAGCACCATTTGGAAATGAATTATTATTTAGAAACATTCTCCTTAGAGTATTAATAGTAGCATCAATAGTAGCTCCAAGAGAAGTGACATCAATGTGCTCCACTTGAAATTCTTTGTTTAACTTGTTAAGTTCACACATAACATCAGCAAGCATGTGCAAACAATACTGAACAGAAAATATTCTTGCCTTATCATACCATGATTCTTTCTTCTCACTTTTCCACAAAGTCATTATAGCAAGCATCAATGCCACTAGCCTTTCAATAACTTGTCCCCTAGATAACCATCTGACTCCATGAATCTGAAGGCACTGGAGAGTTTCTAGTTTCATAAGTTCCTGTAATGCAATCAACTCATTAGTTCTTTTCGTTGAATTTTGAACCCATGAATAGACTTTATTTGCCACTTTCTCAACAAACACTAACTCCGGTATCATTTTAGAAGCATCTGATGCAGCTAATGCCTCGCGGTGAGCAACACAATGAACAACTATTAAATTTGGCACATTTTTTTTTAACAATATCACAAATCCATTTTCATTTCCCACCATAGAAGAAGCACCATTCGTAGAAACAACTATCAATTTTTTGTTCAAAATATTCCGTTCATTTCTTAAACCTTGTAGTGCATCATAAATTGTTCTTCCTTTTCCATCACCAACACTAATAAGTTTCATGAATTGAGAGACTGGCAACCCCAATCCTTGTGAATCTAGAAATGTTGCATAAACAACAAGATGTTTATCTAGGCTACGATCAGTGCTTTCATCTAACATGAAAGAGATATAAGGACTCTCATTCATCTTCAAGATCTGTATCTCTTCAAGATATTTAGATATAGAAAAAATAAATTGATTGGCTGCCTTTCGGTTTGTATATGATGCATAGTCTTTATTCTTGGGCATACATGATGTATCTAATGACATGACAAGTGAACAAAGAGAGTCATATGTAGACAAAGATAAATCCTGTTTTGCAACCCAATATGCCAATTTCATGGTTGTGATAATTCTATGCTTATTAGAATCATCAATCTGTGTTATATGTTCTGGAATAGATATCACCTTTTTTGCTTATCACATACCCATTTTGCTTGTGATAGTTTGTGAACATTTGATTTTTCATGGGTTATAATCGCATCTTTCTGCGCATGCTTTGGTACAACCATCTCCTATTCCCCATGGACACGGTGCTCCATATGTTTCACACCATTCACACTTCATAGAAGTTTTATCCTCATGAATAGTTTTTTTAACCATGTATACTTATTTTCCCACTCTACTCTATAAACTCTCTTCAATTTATGTTTTACCTCTTTTCACAATGTATTGTTTGTTTCAACCTCACCTCCCATAATTTCTATATCTTCATTAAGATCTTCATTCAAATCAATATTAGGTCGAGATTGTAAATACCTTCATGTTGAAGATCTTGAGATGGAATTGACCATTTAAACATTTGGTTGATTGTCCTTTGTTTCTTCTTTCTTTCCAACATTTTACAAAACCTGCAAAATCAATTTAAATATTAAATTCTTTATAATAATGCACCACAAATTATAATATCAAAAAAAATAATATCAGCAAAAAATTGGTTAATCTACATGCAGAGCTACGTGTCCCGAAATCTATTCTAAAACAAATAAAGAAATCTTCATGCAGGCAACAAATGTCATTTCCAATTTGCCACGCAAAATCCAAAAACACCTTGCAAAATCTAAGCCTGATAATGAGTGTGCATTAAATTTCAATGTCTGTTTCGAGATGGAGGAAGTCGCGGTTTTCTTAAAACGGTCTGTCATTTCATGTATTTTTGGCATGTTAGGATTTTTGGTTAGTGATATTTTGCAGTCAGATGCTTTGACGGGAATAGACAAAGAAAAACTATGAAAATCATACCATTCGAAAGGAAAATAATAATAGGGCAGTTGTTTAGTGGCTCAGAACATACTGAAGCATTGTGTCCTCTGTGTTGGGTAGCTAAAACTATAAATGGGTGTCTAAATTTTCATGCACACACTGTCCGCCTACCACACAGTCTTCACTTACGAGTTCAAAGGATAACGTTTAATCAAAAGCAAATGAAACTAACGATCTTAAACCATAAGTGAACCAATCTACTTATGAAAAGATTAACCATACAAAAGTTAAGTATTGAGTATATCGGTCTTCATATTCAAGGAATCATAGTCTAGAAGTGAAGACAACTAGATATCATCAAACATTTCATCATGAAGGATTTCAAATACGTCGAAATAAAATAACAAGAGTACAGAAATTATTCCATTCCTGTAAGTAAGAATATTGCTATACACACCTGTCACCAATGAAGAACCCAAACCAGCATACCAGTGGCTTATCCTCGTGGAATCGTTCTAGCTATCATAGATTCGAGTGCCCACTGCCCCCCCCGTCCAGGTCATATAAATTTGTAAACTAAATGATGAGATGCATTTATAGAATAATGGCTAGCCACTGCCAGTCTGCCAGCCGCCAGATAGCAACTGCAGAGCCGAATTAGAATAGAGTATTTTTTTATTTGTTTTGTTTCTAAGTTTATTTACTGGTTTCTATTTCATACTAACTAAAAAGATAGCAAGTAGCAACAACAAACTTGTAAGATTTTTTCCTTTTTTTTTCCAAATATTTCTAAATTTTAATTTTGATTTAAATTAGATTTTTATGAATTTCAAAATATATATATATAATAAGTAATAAGTAATTTATATATATATATATATATATATATATATATATATGGTTAAATTTATAATGTACATGTATTTTGACGTTTAAATTATAATTCTCCTGTCAAGCATGACGGTCATATTTTAAAAGTGCCTGTATTTTGACATCTAAAATGACTAAAAACGTCTAAACATGCAAAATAATTCTCCTATCAAGCCTAAAAAGTTCTTTGAGAGCTGATTGGGTTACCGATTCTATAATTTACACATTTTGGTCATATTTTAAAAGTATTTTGACATCTAAAATGACTAAAACGTCTAAACACCTTGCAAAATCCAAGCCTGCTCTGATTCTGGATTTCGCTGAGGTCCACTCTCAACTCTCTACAGTCCTTTATATCTAACTCCTCCAAAGATGCAACTTCTTCAAAACCCAAACACAATTCTTTTAGTTTCGGGCACCAGCGCAATCTCAGGTTCTTGAGAGCTTTGAGTTGAACGAATGTGGAAGGCAATTTTTCCAACTCCAAACAATATGACAAATCTAAATACTGTAAAGCTGTGAGTTTGCCAAAGCTGGAAGGCAACTCTTTCAAGCCATAGCACGCTGAGAGATTCAACCTCTGTAAAGAGGTGAGTTGGCCAAAGCTTAGAGGCAATTCCTTGAACCTACACCCACTCAAATTTAAATATTTTAAAAGTGATAGCTGACCAAAATTGTGTGGCAATTCTTTCACCAGCAAACACCCTTTTAAAGATAAGTGCTGTAGACATTTGAGTTCGTCAAAACTCAAAGGTAATTCTCGCAAATTCGAGCAACCACTCAAATCCAAGTGTGTTAAACTGATGAGTTGTCCAAATGACTCTGGCAGACTCTTCAACGCCCTCCACTCGATCATACTCAGTTTACTCAAAGAAGGCAATCTACAGACATATTCGGGCAGACTCTTCAACGCCGTCGACACGCTCATACTCAACTCTGATAAGTGTAATTCCTCCAAACAGGAATTTTGAACGACTGCTATAGACATGGACGACTCCTCCTCTTCGATTTTATAGCCTTTAAACAGTCCCTCGACTTTCAGCACTTTTAATTCTGGGGGCAGCTGCATCCATGGATTTACCAATTTTATTCCTCACGTGACAGCCAATTTCATGTTAAAATCAAAATCAAAACCAAATGGAAACAGAGCACTTGCCTTGTACAAAAGATTAACATCACTGTATATTGGGCCTTCGTACACACACAATCTCTCAAGTTGCTCTAATTTCAGAGGCGGCAGAGGAATGTCAGCATTTAATTTTAGATATCTCAATTCGTTAAATTTCATCTGGCTTTGTCCACTGGCTTTCATGCGCCTTCCCAAAGCGAGAACTCTTAGTGAATTCCTCATTGAATCCAAGTGCCCTTCTTCAACCACATATTCGGATCTATCCTTGCCCAGCGAAATCCCTTTGATTTCCCTCAGCTGTTTCTGCACAGGAATAAAAAACAGAGGAGTTAGAGAAGACAGTTTCATGAATTATTAAGTTAAGAAATAAATTATTACCTTGTCTTCTGCAACTTCAGTGAAGGACTGCAAATCCATAAATCTACTGGATTTCGACATGCTTAGCCCTTTTGCTCGAATAACGTCATGAACAATCAACTTCTCTTCTTCAACATCTAAGACATCTGTAAACATGTTGATTTCTGCAACTGACATTGACAAGAACGTAGTGAGCAATGCTGCCTCTTGAAGCGATTTAAATTGCTGTGATCCCACAATATACTCTACATGTCGACGACTCCAATCACTAAAAAAGCAGCAAATGTCCAAAAATGCTTCTTGGGCAGACTTTTCCAGCTTATCATATACAAAATCAATCACACTTGAGGTGAGATTTTCTTGTTTCACGTTTTCTCCTTTCTCCAAGTCTTCAAATAACTGACGGCACTTCTCTGTGTTATAGCCCATCTTAGCCAACTGAGCACCAGCCACTTTAAGAACCAGCGGAATGCCACCGCAAATCTTCAGAATTCTTTTCCTATCTTCTTCATTTATATGCTGAAGATTCTGAGAATCCTTGCACAAAATTTTCAATGCATCCGCCTCCGGCAGAGTATTAACAGGGTAGTCAAAGCGTGGAAGGCCGTATTGCTTAAACATATCTGTCTCGCCCAGTAATCTTGTGGTTACCAGGATTCTACTACCCTTGGGAAGGCTTCCCAGGTCCGTGGGAAGAAGCTGTTCCAGATCCTCTGCCCTTAAAGCATTGTCAATGAAAAGAAACAATGGTCTTTCGCTTTCACTTTTGAAAGCTTTTGTTAGATGCTCTTGACCTTCTTCGCAGTCTCTTAATGTTATTGATCTCCCACCTTCATATTTTGGAAAACCATCTTTTAATATGATTTGCTGCAGGGATTTCAAGTCATTCTTAGAAGAATCGATATCAATTCCAACCCTGGCGTAGTTGTAATCTTTCAAGCTTAATTTGGCCAAAACAGCTTTTGCCAGTGTGGTTTTCCCAATGCCGCCAAGACCATAAATCACCACAGCCCGTGATTTATGGTCATCTGTTGTTGTGGCCAGCAGCTCTATTACTTCCCGCTCTCTCTCCTCAATTCCCACTGTTAAGAGTAAAAATGCAGACATTCAGAAGTCATTGCGTGCTCTATGTCAAAAATCAATTCAAAAAAGCATTAACGAAGGCTGGAAAAAATTAAAATTCCATTTCCACAAAAATTGGTGTTTCGAAACTAAAGTGCAGAGATTTATAATTCCACAACCATTCCAAATCTCGTTTTCCCTTTTTACATTATTTTAAATAAATGAATCTGACAAATCTATCTCATATAAAAGAATATGTGAATCGGTCAGACTAGCAAAATAGAGAAATCTCTGGTCCAAATTAGAGACCCATAAATAGGAATTTGGGCGGATGGAGTAACGTCTTTTCCTATTTCCCACAAATTGAATTGACATACCACCTTTCCATGGATTGCATTGGGAAACAATTATACGGAAGAAGGAAATATGATAATTGGAGAGCTAATGTAAAAAGTAATGCTTTACCAGCATAGCTTGGGTAGCCTGGGGGAGATATAGGAAGCATAACAGGTTGATCGTGTTTCAATGCTATTATCGCTGTCAACATCAGATCGGGATAAAGCTGATTTATTTTCTTCTCAACACCGCTCAAAGTTTCAGAATCCACAGAAGTTTTCAAAAAACTGCATCATAAATTAACAAATTTAATCAACAATGAGATTCAACTTAATCAGCTATGAGATCCAGATTAAGGTATTTATTTCAAATTTGCAAAGAAAATAATTATAACAAAATGGAAAATTAATGTCTTGAACAAAGATGCAGTTACCTGAAAAACTTCTTAGAGTTTAATTGGGCAGCACATTTGATACACTCTTCAACAATGATAAGAACAGCATTTTTCAATTTTTCTCCTTGTTCGGGAATCTCAACCCTTAATTTCTTGATATGATCAGCGAGGTCGACCATATACTTGAGCAGTTGTAGGCATTCACTGCGGTTCTCAGACACTTTGTTAATTTTTTGTAACAAATATGCTATAATGGACAGCCCTCCAACCATCCAATGGATATTTCCAAGTTTGTCAAGAATATCTGATGCAATTTTTGTTGCTGCAATGGAATGGGAAAAATCTTCCTGCAAACCAATATACAAATTACAAACTAAACAAATTTTCAAGAGTGAATATTTGATATTAGAACCAGAAACATCCATTGGTTACCTTCTTGTCCGTTTTCTCAATATGGTCGCTGACAAATTTTAGAAAGGTAGATCCACTCTTGATAAAAGAAGTCCATGATGTTATCTTGCTTGTGCCTTCCTCTTTTGTCTTATCTTGTTCATTCTACAAATCATAAAAATAAAATCAATAATGTTAAAAATATGTAATCACAATGGAACACGCTAAAACTCAGATTTGTTCTAACCTTTTGAGTGATCTTGCTTTGTAACAATTCGTTGATGGCATTGATGAGATCATCCACGTCGTTTACATCTTTGACAGATTTGAACTGGTCTATTACATTCTCGAGGGTCGGCGATTGTTTGGATGAAGAGGCCATGTCCTGCAGCAAAGTTGTAGCTGGTTCCGCCTGCGATCGAGAAGTCGTAGATGCTTCTACGATCTCATTTTTTTGATAGATTTCAGAGCCGCTGGATTGTGTGGGTATGTCCTGCTGTGAAGGCGTAGATGCTTCTGCTTGCGGTTGAGGAGCGCCGTCAATCACCTCATTTACTTCAGAGTTTTTGAAACAGCTCAAACAGTTTCCCATGGTGAATGATCCAAAATACAGACTTTAACACTCAAAAATACCAAAAACAAATGCTCGGATAAATAATATAAACGACTAATAAGAATTTCTAAAATGATTTGATGAATTGTAACAGCACAACCCAACTATATATACGCTCTATGGTGTTGGATTTCAGTTTCTTATCAGGAAAGTTATTCTTCCACTAACAAAACATCTCTCTGCTTTTAATAAAAGTTAGTTCTTTAAATAGGCGGCGGATCCCACAGAAAAATCATTTGGTCGAGCAAAGGAAAACAGAATAAACGTTTGGTCAAGAAAAGAAAAAGAAGAGTGACAGAGAATAATGTTTTTGGAGCTTCCACAAAAAAAAAAGAAGAAGAGAGAAGAATAAACGTTTGGTCAAAAGAAAAAAAGAAAAGAATCAGGTGCGAACGAGGTACCTAATTGGTCATCTTATATTACGGTGGAGTCTTGGAGAGAGCCCTTCAAAATAAATGTACGGAAATAGGCTTCGAACCGGTTAAAATTATACTGAAAATAAAACATAACAGTTTTACAAATACATTCTGTTCAAATTAAATAATATTTGTAGGTATCATACTCGTTCTATAATGTATATTTCAGAAATATACATTGACTTTTAAGTTATATTTCAGAAAGATAAAAATCACATAGGCAGACTCGTATGTGACACTATGTAGTCTGTTTTTAGCATTAAAACAATTTAATGCTCTTACAAATTTATTTATTTTTAAATATGTTTTGGATAGATTTTGGTAAATTAATTGTTTCAAAACATTTTTAAAATATTTGATTTAAAATGTAAATTGAAAGTGTTAAATATTTATTTTTTATTAAATTTCTATGTTTAATATAAATATTTTACCCAATTTACATGTGCGAGGTAATTTAACTAATTACAATATTTTTAAATATAAAAATAAAAATTAGTAAGTTACTTACTATTGAATGAAAGCATAATATCAATTATATAGTATTAAATGATTTTGAAATTTAAATAATATAATTTCATATAACTAGCAATCGCACATGTGTATAATGCAATGTGAACACCGAACGGTATATGTTATTTGATTTAGAGGAATAGTTATTATTTTTGTAGTTGATGTTGATAAGGAGTGTGATTGATAGTGTAAGTGTAGGAATATAGATGAAGCAAATTAATTTTAAGAAAGATGAAAAATAATTTGAAAAATTATATGGATTGAATTCTACCAAATTTGAAACTCTAAAATATAAGGATTTGACATGAATCGGAAACCATGGTTGCATGTGTCTACTATAGAGAAAGATTTACCTATAAAACCAATGATCTAATATTGAAGAGATTGGCGCGGATAATGCCATTTTTAGAGTTCACCAATAGAATGCTTACCAAACAATGACAAACACATATATTAAACTCGTTTTTAAAGTAAGAGAGCTATAATTAATGTGGAACAAAATCCCCTCATAGAGGTATACCACTGTATAAATAGCTTGTAGATTAGTGGACTTCACGGATATAACATGAAGGTCAAAATTAAAAAGAGATCGGGACAAGGTAGGACTATGAATTCCAATGGATCACCCTTACCAATTGAGGGCTAACAATGGTTAGTGTGTTTCCAACGGTTGCAACAGAGGGATTGTGAAAGAATAAGACAATCATCTGTTTACTAAAATGTGTTGTAATCGTCTATGGTAGATTCAACTCACTCCTAGAACCTATCATTGCAAAGCTTCCTTGCTTGGTGATTGTAGTTTCATTAATTTTTCCTTACTATAGTGGTCTTTTGGCAATGTATCTAAAAGAGATTCTTGTATGTTGTCTTTTCATGTCCCGCGTGTATGTTTTATGGAAGGTTTGAATCAATTCTTTTGTAAAGTGCTCGTTTGGAAATGCCTATTAGTTGAACCATCAACCTTGATGATTAGATGTCATAGGTTTGAGGCCCAAGTTAGGGAAGCTAAGGAGAAAACTACTCACGAGCTATATCCTCAATGATAAGTGAGCTCTCTCAATTCCTAACCCTCAATTTCTACATTGGGCATTTTGGCAAATAGGAAGAAAATGTAGATGCTATAAAATTTAATGACGAGGCACCTACCAAATGCCTTTAAGGTTCTATGTGTCAAACAAAACAAAAGCATGAATCCTACCCCCTTACCATGTCAAAGCGATGAATGAAAACATGGTTCAATGAATTCCTAGTAGTTTTACAAGGAAACCAACTCAAGATTGGGAAGAATTGCCTACTATAAAGGAGCGATTAAAACAATGAATCACTTCATTATGGAATGTCCAACTAACAATGACATTCGAGTCAAGTATAGGAAACCACGAACGTTGATTCCCACATTAGAACTCTTTGAAGAGCCAAACATAAAACATCTAAGAGAGTTTCGATCTAAATCATTACAAAGAGAGCCAACCTTCATAAGGAAGATGTAAGATTTATGGTGTTATATACTGTTGGGTATGGTGGAAGTATTAGGGAAACCCTGAATGCTGATTCCCATATTAGAACCCTTTGAAGAGCCAAGGATAAAGGATCTAAGAGAGTTTCTGATCTAAATCATTACAAAGAGAACCAATAAAAAAATCCAAACTAATTTCTGAAGAAGTTGGGTTGATGCTACAAAAGGAAAGAAAGAAATATGTCATAATAATGTCCGCAGATGACCAATGTACGTCAAGGTGTTTCCAAATTAAATCTATTCAATAAATGATGCAGTCCAGTCTATTTTTTCACCGAGCGTAAATAATTGTCCATTATAATGGAGCTGTCATGTGACATAAATCCAAAGTGGGAGCTTGTTGCATTTCATGACTTATTAATTGCATCCGTATAAGAAAATATGGATTGTAATATATTCCTTAAGTAGAAGTTTCTATGATGTGCTACTTGCAATAGATCAAATTGTTAGGCTCTCAAACAATGGCTCACACGCTCCACGATAAGAATTCTACCGTTAATAAAAATAAAAATTAATATCGTTGAGGATAAACCATTATCCAAGTAGTTGTTGAGACATCAAAGCTACCAAATGTAAATACATTTTGATGATTGAAATGAGCAATCACATCATATTACATAAAAATACTACCAAATAGTGAAGAAACGTGTAATTTCAATCGCATTTATGAAAGCGGATGCAATACAATGAGTCATACGCAGGACCAATCATCTAAAAATGAATGAATAATAATACATTCACCAGACCTTCTGACTATTATCGTGATGCTTATTCCCTCGCTGGCGGTGCTGATTTTTTTGTTGGTCGGCGTGTTTGGATACATTCAAAGGCTGCACAATTTGAAGGAAATCCAACACCAAAAGCTGATGTGCAGATACAAAATCCTGAGCAACAACAAGGGCTTGAATTTCTTCAAAATGTATGACATAAAACAATCCATGCGAAATTTCTCCGACTCGAATCTCATCGGCGAGGGAGGGTTCGAGATGGTGTACAAAGTGATGCTTTCTGAAAGAAGTGAAATAACCATTAAGCAACTCAGAGATTTCAGCAAGTGAGCAGACGAGGAATTCAGCACGAGGTGCAGGTTATCATCAGCACCAAACACCATTGCATGAAAAAATGTCCAAACGGATGTCAAATTTAACCTAATCACATAAACGTCTAGAAGGGCCTTTCCCATAGGGGACGCCTTCGGCGTAATTAATTAAAATGATCCAAATATATATATATATATATATATATATATTTGATTGATAAACGCTTTTGACCAGAGCTATGAACCGGAGAGGAAAGGGCCCCATGCAACATAGAAGGAAGAACAAGAAAGGGGAAGAAGAGGAAGAAAAGGAGAGAAGGATCAAGTGAAAGAGGAAGAAAAGGGAGTGGAAAAGAGTGAAGAGCAATGAAACACCAAGAACCCGAAAGCGGAACAGATCGAAGAGAAACGAAAAGAGCACCAAAACTCCCAAACAGAGCCAACGTAGAACAAGTACCCATCCGCCCAACAACCAAAGAGAAATGGAAACAAACCCACCATCACACGATCACGAAAGCAAAGATCCCAACAACAACAACCAACATGGCGATTGCCCAAAACCGACCATAGCCAACACCATCAACGAACACGGTAAGAAGCAGTCCCAAGCTCTGAACCACCCGCACACAAAGCCACCACCAGACATGACAACCAACTATCAAAAGGATACGGGTGCCAACACATTAGCAGAGGGAAAAGACTAACCTCTGCTAACCAAATAAGGTAGCGATTTCTTTCTGACACAAATTCTGGGGAACTAGGACAAGCGGCCTCTAGATAGGTAAACTAAGGAGGGCGGGACCCCATCCACCGGGAAGAAACCAGATCTCATCCAGGTGCACCGCCCTTTGTCAAAAGAGACCCTGAATGCCACGGCTTAACGAGCAAGAAGAGACCCTACCAAAGATCAGGCTAAAGGGCCACCGCAGCGGCCGTGCCATCAGGGAAGAAGAGCCTTTGGACAACAATGAAGCACACTCCACAGAGTCGAACGAAACCAAGGGCCCCCATCAAAGGTAAAAAATTCGGGGCCAAAGCCGGAATAGGGACCAAAGCCAGAAGTGAATCCGGTGCGGCCAGACAAGATCCCCACCACCGAAAGAACCCCCGAAAACGTCGAAGCTCCAAGAGGCAGTGGCTCGTCCTCCATTGCCGGAGGTGGACAATGGAAATGAGAGTGAAGCTTGACAAAGGTAGACACTAGACTAACAACCGGAAAGGGAGCGAGAGAAACGGAGCCATGAAAACCCTTGATGGCAGACAAAAAGGCCTTCACATCCTGGCACATGATGAACCCAGCAAGATGGAAGGCTTCCTCCAAAATCCCCTTAGCCAAGCTCACCTTCGAGCGGCACAGAGCATGTGACCAACGCTTCCAAGCAACATTCCGCAAGGCTCAAACAAAGAGCGTCAAGTTGAGCCACCACACAAACATTTTGAACCAGTTCCCAACGCGATTCACCAGAAATGCCGCAAGCAAGCGAGGCTTGCTTGATCCAAAACCCTAGCTCCGCCCTCTCCTCGAGCCTCATCCTCCCCCATTAACTTCCATCCAAATAATATAATAAGTTTATATTTTATAGAAATACAACCGTAGTTTACAATTTTTAAGAATAGAAATACAACTTTAAGATCCCTTGAAAATTAACTCATGTAAATACTTCTAAAAATAATAGTTGTATTTTTTTACGCAATTGTTATAATACTAGGTTTTATATATATATATATATATATATATATATATATAACTATGGTTAAAAGCAATGATATTGTTCGTTATAGGAAAAAAACACATATTATAGACAAAGCAACACAATATGAAAATGAAATATGCAGGAGCAAAGAACAATCAAAACATCAATTGTAAATTTCAGATTAAAAGGAATTCGTTTGTACCACAAAGTTTCTTGAATTTCTGAACATGTTACACTCATTCTGCACATTTCGGCGATGTTGTTGAATATCTATTTTGTGTGTGTCTTAAGAAAAAGGGGGTTGTGTGTGAAAAAAATTGTGCACAAGGGTTATAATTATGGTGGATAATATTGTGATATGATGGGGAAAGAGTAGGAGGAGAATGGCCGGGCAAGGGTAAATGTTGAAGCTGAAACTGATCCTGAGAGTGAAGAAAATCATTCATATAGTCATCAGGAATATTCATACTCTGCACATCATCATCCTTCTCCTTCTGACCATTAAAAAACATGTTTACATTTTGCTGCTGCTGGCTATTACAAGGAATATTCACATTCTTCTCTTCGTCTGCTGCTGAATAAAAACATGTTCTTTGACAATGAAAAATCTGACGAATTGAAGAGGAGTCACCACCTATCCCTTGTTCTTCCATATAGCTTCTTAATATTTTTCAGCGTCTCAGATTGTGTTCATATTTAATCTTGGCTTTGGGGAAAATTCAGGGTCAATTGAATGGGGGAGTTAATGGTGGAAGGGTGTTTTAAATATATTAATCCATTTCCTCTATGATTTCTTCACTCTGCTTCAGCTATTTCTGAAACACCCGACAATCGCACTGAGCGCCTGGATCGGACTGGCTGCAGATACCATAAGAGCTGCAGATGTTCGGAAGCCTGCACAGATCTGTGAAGAAGTCCACAAAAAATCCTTTTCTATGGTCAGGCTCCAATCGCAAATATAACATATATAGCATTCAACTGCAAAACGAAGACAAACAAAAAACGCGTTTGACGCTGTCAAACAAATCAACACAAGCGTCAAGTTTAATTTCCTAGGAAAAATGTCCAAACAGACGTCAAATTTAGCACAGTTGTAGAAACATCGAGAAGAGCCTTTCCCATAGGGGAATGCCTTGCGTAATTATACATGTGAAAAGTTATTTTGCATTAATGCACTACATTAAGCGCACATTGTTATTAAGTGCATATAAATAAGTATATTGATTTTAAAGGGTTAAAAAAGATAAACATTTAATTATTATTATGGACTATGTCTTATATTTTATATGAAAATTAGTATTCCATAAATTGAATATTAATAATAGTGATATTTATGTTTATGAAAGTTTATAATTGGCCCATTAAATTAATGAAAAGGAAAGAATAATGAGTTTCAAGTGTAATTAAATTTAGCAAATTCAAAAGAGAATGAAAGTTGGGCATAGAGTTCACATACAAGCAAGAGTTGGATCAGACCGAACCCCTACTCCTTCATTCTCATTTGACTAGATGTCATTAGAGGAAACAAAGACTGACATGCTTGTTATTGTAGGCTTGGTATATCTTGGAATTGCTTCTATGACTCTAAAAATCCACATTCAGTCAAAAATCAATCCCGCCTTGGTTGGATGGCCTAGGTGAGCCGAGGTTTGATGTAATATATTATGATATTTATGCTAATAGGGGTCAAGCCACATTGAAGGTGGCCTTCTCACTAACATAATGGTCAGTTAGCTTCATGATACATATGTTTTTTTGCATTGCTTCGAGGTCAGATTTTCCTCTTCAATGCATCTCGTAATTGCTTTTCCTACTCCATATACTTTATTTGCCTTACTACTCAAAACATACGTACATTTGCATAGTACAACTTTAAATTGCTTCAACAACTCTACAACCCCTCATATTTTACTATTTGCATAACAATGCACCTCCTTTTAATACAACTACTAGATATAATTTGAAAGAAAATATTTTTATATGTTATGGGTTTTTTTTAATCATTATAAAATAAATATTGATGGTCTATTATTATTTTTATTTTTATTTTTGAAAATAGATTTTTTTTTTTCTCATTAATTTTTTTATATGATTGGATTTAACTTTGGAAATTGTAAAAAAATAAAAATCATTTCTTAACAACTTATTTTAATTAATTCTATTTAATCAATATTCTTAAAAAATATGTGTTACATACTATATGAGTTGTTATAAAACAATCAAAATTGAATATTATAATATTACAAAATTTGGAGTTTAATACATGAATAATAATAACAATTTTCTTGATAACATTATAAGTGAAATTAGTATGAAATAATAATGAGATAAAATTATGTGAAATCAATCAATCTTCATATGATTAAGTATCATGACCTTTTGGTGACTAATCAAATATATAATATATATTAAAGTTATATTTTAATATGGAAATTTTATTTTATAATAAACGAGTTGAATCTTAAAAGGGATCCAAGAAACGATGTACAATCAAAAGATACATGAAATTACAATTTACTCGTATAACCACCTATCTACCTAGAAATTACATGTTTGACGCCACCATCATCTATCAACTCGAGAACAATTCTAAAGCACTATTTTTCCTAATTCAACAATAATTTCATGTTTGACGCCAACCATAAGATGATTTTTTTGCCCCCATTGTCCCTTTCCATAAGGTGATTTTTGATGCCAACCATAAGGTGATTTTTTTGCCCCCATTGTCCCTTTCCAAAGGGAAAAAGAGGACAAAAATACGCCCCCTCCTTGTTTCCCCAAGTTCTTCATGTGACTAAAAGAAGGCTCTCGGGTGCTTGTTTTCAGCCCCCTCCTCCATTCCTCTCCACCCATGCATGCATGAAAAGTGTCAACCTAGGGATAAAGATATTTTTTGTGCCCCATTGTACCTTTCAAATGGGACAAGGGGAACGAAAAATTCGCCCCACCCCCTCAAGGTTTCCAAAAGCTATATAAACCATATTTCTCTCATTCCCCACATTCCTCCATTTGCACTGTAACCCTAGCAAAAATTTCCAAATTCCTCCTCATTTTTTTCTCCCTCTCATTCACTCCATCATCCCCCATGATCTTAACACCATTTTTTCCACAAGAAAATCTCAAAATCCATGCTCTAGGCTCGATTTTCTCTAGGACATAGAGGTGCACATGAAAACTAAAAAATCACATATCCAAATAACCAAGGCACAAATTAATGTGATATTTTTTTCTTCGTTTAACTTCTCGTAGGTGTAAGAACCCATATGATGGATTTCACATACACAAGAGGGAATTTTGCAAAAACCCATTTTCATGCACCAAATTTTAAAATTTATTATCTTCTATTCCAAAGATCAGATTGAGCCGAAATTTCAGAGGTGATTTAAAGACAAAAAACCCATATCAAACACATTGATATCGTCTAAATCCAAGGTCCAAAATCCGATTACTAAAAATACTAAGCTCCTACACAATCCCTTACTATTTTTAGTAATATCTCATAATGAGCAAGCTTTTAGCAAAGGCAGAGTGCACATTGGAAGTCTCCAAAAGGACAAACAGAGTGATCAAAGTCGAAAAGGAGAAAAATATTCATTTTATAAAAATAGTAAATCCCCTTTTTAGGTACATGAAAGTTCCTTGTCCACCATGAAATTCAACTTCACAAGCATAAGAACAAGTCTCATCTCCGTCATCCGAGTATTTAAAGGTGGGGATAGTGATGCCACTCACACGGACCTAAATGATCTCAAAGAATGTGTGCTCGATGATTCCTAATTATGGTCATTTGTGTTCTTAGGATGACATATTTTTCATGGTTTCATGGTCTAATTGATTGTTCCAATTTCCCATTTTACTTACATAATTAGTCATGAAGGAATGGTAGGTTTTCATGGTGTGGAATGGTTGTTTCATTTTATGGAATGGAAATCCTTAATAGTTTGAATAATGTACTCATCGTTGCTCACCACTTGACAGCAGTGTATCATTCCATGGAGTAATCTTTGTTGGAAAAATATGGTAGTATCACAGAGGATAATTTTGAGCATTTCCCATAGGTCATCTAGAATCTACATCAAGAAATCTCGATAGTGTTTTTAAACACTCATTTAAAGGTCTAAATTTTTTTGTGCATCATGTATAAAGAAGATATTGTGATCATCGCGATGGGGAAAAAGTGTTCAAAATGAACTTCATCAAATATTTTTGTTTAGTACAACAATGTGGCCATGTTATAGAAGTAATCAGATCTTGGCCTCCATCAAATTCTTCAGAGTAAACATTTGTGAGAAATTCCTCCAGTTATCCATGTGATCATTCAACAATGTTTCTAAACACTCAGTTTGAGGTGTCCGTGTATCATCCAAAGGATACATCTTTCATCATCAGTAGAGTGTTCAAATTAGGATTCATTAAATCCTCCCCTTAGTGTAGCAGTGTTGCAAAGGTCATCAGGGGCCAAGATTGTCATCTTCAAATTCTCCAGGGAAAGTCTTCACCGATGATAGAGGTATCTTCATCCTTCGAAGCATTTCTTCATCAGAGTAGCAGTCGCTTTCCTTTTCCCTTCCTCCCTCTTTTTTTCTCCTCTCCTCTACCCCATTTCTAATTCTTCATTGTGAAAAATCATTATGTTCATCCTATTTATTTAAATGTGACTTTAGCAGACATTGTAATAAGTCACCCTTAATTAATAAAAAAGGGGTTTCTATTCTATTCCTAAGAATTTGAAAACTCACATGTCTTGGAAGGACAAATGAAAGGTCATATGGGGGTAGTTAAAGAGTATTCTCTAGTTCTATAAATTATAATGGCTCCCTCATTCCAGTGGGTTTATCAATTTGTATATGCTCATAAGATATTATTACTCGTGAAGAAACAAAAGAGATAGTTATTTCTCCTAGTTCCATTCTCTATGTTATTTTATTTCTAATCTGTACAATTTTGCTAAAGCATCAATGAAGAAAGGAGTTTCATACCATTTTTGATGAGAATATTATTGAAAATTTGCATTCTTGATCTTACCTCATCTTGTTACAAATTACAAAGTTGTTTTTCTTCTATATCTATGTGTGTTGAAGTGCTCGGTTAATGGTTGTAGGCATCTAATTTTCTACCTAAAATATTAATCCTTCCCCTCTTTTTCCCACTCACTTTCCTACTCTCTCAGCAAATTATTCTCTTCCAATAAATTGCAAGATTTTGTTGTAGGGTCACTGGAGGGTCCTTATTGATCCCCGACTATCATGCCACCACACATTTAAATTTCATGCACGTATAATAAGTGGAGCTGCACCACCCAAGCAGAGGGACCTACGGTCCCGAGAGACGTTAACGGATATCCATCGATTTGTCTACCCTCGACAAATTTTCTCACTAACAGATTTGGCACCCACCGTAGGGTAGCCTTGGTAGCAATCTGCACCATAAATACCACCATAAAATCCTAAAAAGTAAATATTCCAAAAATACAAAACAATCAAAAATTAAAAGAGAGAGAGAGGGAGGGAGAGTGAGAGTTGATTGAAATTTGTTGCTGGAAACCCATTGTTGATCCCCTCGTATGTACCATAAATTGTAGGGTGTTGCACCACCGTAACGATGTTACACGTGCCCCAATGATGATACAAATCTCCTGCAACACTTTTAATCCGTAAAGGCTCGCCATGTATACACTGTATCCCGCATGCCCCGCCTCACCTCTCCGCATGCCTTGTTTTTCCATTTTCCCCCTTTCTTCTTGCATTTTTGTCTTCAGTGATGAAACCGCCGCCATGCTGGGCGGCGGCGTCCATGAACGCCGCCAGAAAGGGCGGCGGTCCCAGAACCACCGCCGCATGTGGTGGCGGTTTTTTCGCATTTTCCAGATTCCTCCGATGATCGCGTCAAACGTAAATCTTCAAATTTACACGCTTTCTTCAACAACTTTGGCTTGCATTAATGTTTTTGGTCCCCTGGGTAATAGTGTTTTTCCTTTGTTTATAGTAAAAGAGATCAAATGGGAGTTACCCTCCGGTAAATGCATTGGTTATAAATAGCCACTTGTTTTCAAGCAAATGGCCCCTCATCTTCTCAATTCTCTTATTTAGTATTTCAATTTCTTGCTTAGAATTCTCGTTAATTTCATGTTTTGCTTCCATTGTTGGTATTTTAGAGGTCATATAATCTTCTTGTTTCAGTCTTGTTCCATTGCTACTTCATACAATCAGTTTAGCATAGAATAGCTTCATTTCTAGACTAGAATCCATTAAAGTTGTAGGTTTTGTTTTGTCACAAGGATAGTTTATGAAACTCTCAGTACACTTGTGTTGTATTCCCGCAATAAATCCCACTAGGAATTGCTTAGTCAAGCTTTGTTCACTTGCACTATCTCTCTCCTACTCGCATTATATTTGGTCTATATCCAAAGCTGCCATTGTTCAAAAATCATCCTATGTTGATAGCATCATATACACACTTTCTGGATTCACGAGGGCACAAAGGAATGAGGAAATCACAATGAGGGAACAAAATTCACACACAACTAGATTTACCAATGTTCTGTAAACTCCAGGATTGAGCTATCAAAGTTCTAGTTATAACATATCAAATAGAGTAGTGAATCATTTTATTTTAGTTAAGCTCACTTTCAATATTGTTAGGAAGTCATGGGGAATGATAGTTTCGAGAAACTATGATTTGTTCCTCACTTGAGGTAGGATTGAATGTTTTCAATTAAGTTAATTAGTTGTCTTTTATCTAGATTCACACATCTACATGTGTGAATAACCACACCGAGTTATCTCGCTTGTTTAGTTTTAGTATAAAAGTAGTTTAATTGTTGTTCATAATTATAACGTTTCAATTGTATATTTTGTTTAGATTAGTTTCCTTTTCAGCAAAGTAGTATAAATTGTTATTTTCAGTTTAAGTTAATTCGGAGACTTCAAAACTAGATTAACACTTAGATCTTAGTTAGAGGATAAATTTCTAAGGAATTTATGCTACCTGCTCATAGCCTCTAAATCTCCCCTTTTTCATTTAGCTATCAAGAAATCACACTACCAGATCTTAGTCACTGATCCTCCTACAGTTAGCTACAAGAAAGTTACTTTCCGATTATCATCCTCGCCTGTAGCTTTTCTATCATTGAAAACTGGCCATAATACCGGTTGTGGCTTCATCTAAGTGACCCGCATTACAAACCACTGGCTGTCTCGGCATAACCTCAGGAGGTCGGGTATGGGGAAATTCACTTGCCAATTATCATCCTCGTATGTCACTTTTCTGTCGTACAATCCCCATGAATGACCCTTCATATTCCACAGTTTCTTTTCATATTCCCATTATGAAATCTTTCCAAGGCTGGCTAAAAGTAGATACACCGGGTTGAATAGATTGAGAGGATTTGTCGATCTCAATTTTGAGAATTTACAAAACTAGAAAAAATTTTGTCGAAGATAACCCCTACTACTTCACTCAAGCCTCATAGCCATCTAATTCTTCACGTGGTTCACTTGGTAAACCTATCCAAACTCATGTTTATTCTCCTCATACAAATTCTCCCATATTTCAACCACCATTGAACATTGAGTTCCCTAGTAAAGAACAATGAGAACCAAAAGAAGAATTTGGAGGATAAGAAGAATTTGTAGAAGTTGAAGCAGAAGAAATAATGACTGAAAAATACATAGAAATACCTCAACCCATTGTTCCATGGGGAAGGAATACACGTATGTTTTCTCTTGCATCTCCTCTTCATGATCTACCGACAAGATTCTGCAAGAATTTTCAAAATTCTAAAGGTGACGACACTCAACTTCCTGAAGAACATATCTCTACCTACATCACATCATGTTGAATTCTTGGGATTGAACACAAAGATGTTGTTGTGAGGTTGTTCATGGAAACTCTGCAAGATAAATAAAAATAATGGTTCTACCTCTTACCGACAAGGTCTATCATCTATTGGGAGGACATCGAATCCGGTTTTGAAGAAAGATTCAAATCCACCGAGGACTGCATCAAGGCCTCTAGTCTAGTTGGATCAAATGAAGAAGGAATATAACGAGACTATGAGGTAATTCGTATCCTATTATAACAAGTTACTCAAAAGGATACCTCTTGAAGATGTTCCCTTCGATAACAACATAAAAATGATTCTTCATAAATTCTCAAATTCCAAATGTAGGATTCTTTCTCAAGAGGGTTAAACAAAGGAATCTTGTAAAAACACAAAGAATGGCCATCGAATTTGAAGATAAAATCATCCTATCGGGATGAATTAAAGAACCCTCAAGAAAGGATAAATCCCAACATCCTAAAGATGAGAGAATGGGTCTCGATGTTGTAGAAATTGGTAAATAAAGTGATAAGGTCAAGAGAGAAGTTTCCCAATGGAATCCCATCAAAATCTAACAAAAACCAAATTATAGGAATTACCCCAAAGGCTTTCCTTGGAGGATCTCGCCCATTAATGCAAGTTTGCAAGAGGTGAGAATATGGAGAAGGATTCAAATAAGAAAATGAAGAAAGTGATTTCCTATAGGTTTAAGAGCTTAAGATAATGATACAAAAATCAGATTTTGTGAATATTCTGGAGAAGAGACAAAGATGATGAAAAAGATGTGCACTAGTTTTCATGTGTGGTATTCATCCACACGCAGCCTCAAAAGGGCCTCTTCCTCTATTGTTTTTGTTGTCAAGAAGGTTGAAGATCCTCTTGTGGTGAATCTATCGAAGAAAATAATCAATTGAGTACACCCCCTTCCACATTACATGAAGTCTGCATTGGAGAAACCTATTCACTATAGTAAGCAAGAGAACACCTGTTAGTCTAAATAAGTCTTCCAAGTCCCCTTCCAATTCTAAGCTTACTTCTCCAAAACCTTGTCCTTCAAGAGCCTCTAATGCACCTTAAAGTCAGCCTCTTTTTCCCAGACATCTACTCACTTCAAAGTCTATTATAATGCCAAAAGTAGTTTCTTCATCCCCTATCCACATATTTTCTCCATTCGATTACATCAAACATGAAAACAAGACCAAAGTTTAAATTTCTAAAATTGAATATTTGTAAACACACCAAAGTAATTCAAGAGGTATTTTCGATGTTTTCCTAATGGTTACCTAAAATCCAACACTATGAATCCCAATCCTAAAAGGGTATACTGCATCGAAACCCATCTACACTTCCTCATAGAACATGCTTTTTTAATCGCATCAAGACCGATAAGGTCAATCCTTTCTATGTATCCCTTCTCGTCAGAGAATATAAATTGAATAATTGCATAATAGATTTAGGTTCCTCTAATAATGTAATTCTGTATGAAGGTCTCCAATTTTTCAAACCTCACTGTGACTGGAGGATCGGTGAAGTCTTCTTACTCCATGGAGTCAAAGGAAGTTCCACTTTTAGGGAAGGTCAAAGGATGCACAAGTGGCTCTTATCGAATTTTCTAACAAGAAGGTGTTAATGGCTATCTTGGTAGTACACATCCCGAATAAATTTAGAATGTTGTTGAGTAGAATATTTTGCTGACATCTGGGAGGAAAAATCCAAATGAATTGGTCTTCCACACCATTCTGATTAAGGAAAATATGGAAAATTTTCTCCTAGAGAACAAGATGAGATATACACGATACAAAAGGAAGAAATCCAAGAACTAATCTTTTACCAAGATAGTGGGTAGATGAATCATTTGTGAAACCTCGATAAGTAGGATGGGATTCCCATCTTGATAGACCAAATATCCTTTTGAGGAGGTATCGATCTTGAAGTAAGTGTTGAGAAATTTTGAGTTATAAGAGGATAGCCCCGAGTTGTCGGATGATGCGAGCCATGAAGAAGAGGAGATGGTTCTTAATGAATTTCAAATGGATAAATCAGCTTGTATTCCCATGAGGAGGAAATGTTATCATTCCATTTTAAGATGAAGATTATCTGGATCATGTCATCCACAAAAATAAACAAAACCAATATTAAATGATTCCTCTTGAAAAGGATTGGAAGGGAAGAGTATTTAAAAAATGTTAAAGAGTTGAGGAAGAAATGGGATAACCTTGAACTTAGTCTTGAACACCTAATGCAAGTCATGGATTTTCAAGACAGGTATGAAGTCAAATATGAATTTTCTCAACTAATTTGGATATTGGTCATGATGAAATAAAGAAAGATGAGAAATTTGAGGTCCTCCCGAGTTAATAAGTGGATGTGTTGACGATGAAGTTGAAGTTTACTCTTTTCCATTCCAAGAGGAGGATTTTTTCTATAATGAATAATTGAAAAAAGGATTTTTAAGGTCCTCTAAATTGATACTCTCTTGACAAAGATGTGATAAAGTGACATGAGATTTATGATGATGAATAAATTCTCAAAATTATTTCCTTAAATTCCAAAATGAAGGTTCTTCAAATAAATATAAAATGAGCTTTGATAGTACCAAATAAGGACTCGCATGAGAAATATTTAGAAGGAAGAGAAAGCACCTGAAGACTGAGAAGCATGAGCCTTAACTTCTTGATCTCATGTTATGGCCATATAAGATGGGTATGAGTTATTTCAATTCATCCTTCATTCAATGCCCAAACACCTCATAATATACGCACTCAAAAAAGATGAATTCAATATCTTTGTGTAAAAAATTCAATAAACATGAATGTAGGAAAAAAGAAATCATGGAATATTCAAACAATTTGAATAGAAATCACCTTGGAGCAATAATAAGATCAAAATGATGAAATCAATAATGTGGAAAATGTGGAATGCAATTTGCAATTTGAAATTATTTCAAAGATGATATGATAATGGATTTTGAGTGAATATTTGGGCATTAAGAAGCTCATGTAGGCTCACTCTTCCCAAGGATATAGGAGGAAGTTATGAAAGAACTGGACTTTCATAAGTTAGTTGAGGAGAAAGGAGGATACTTTCTGAACCCATAAATGGATTCATGAAATGATATCATTCAAGTATTACCCCTTCAAGGGTAACTTCTAAAAAGGAAAGTTCTTCAATCAAAGTGGGTTATCCCATATTGTACCATAGGTGATTTAGGTGTGTTTCCTTTCCTATTTTGTGTGGTTTATTTTTTTTGCGTAGTGTGTTTTGGTTTATATTTTGTGTGTGAAATGTGACTTCTATAGTCTATCTCTAATAAAGATAATGAATTGGTCCAATGGATAAGTAAACTAGAGATTTTTAAGATTCTAGAGTTCATTCTCATCATGTCCTCACTTTTTCAATCTAGAATGAGTCTTAAAGTAGAGCCATCTTGTTCTCTTGTTTTTTCATGGGAAAAATTCAACTGGAAAACATGACAACTATGCTCTAGTGTAAAAATTTCATTGTTGACCTTCCTTCGACACACCCCTATAGGTCACTCTACATCACCCCATATCATGCCTATACTACCTTTCCAAAGTGTTTCATGTTTTTTCATCCTTCCATTGGTGATTTAGGCAAAAAAATTCATTCAAGTACTTCCAAGAAGATACTCTCTCAAAGAAGGACTTTCAAGAGCAAGCTTAGGAATGGCTATTTTAAAGCCTTTCTAAGACAAGTTCACACCTTCTGAGAGGAGTTGAAGGCCCAAATATCATCATGAAGTAGTATTCAAGAGATAGATCATCAAGAAATAATTTCGGGAAATATTTTGGGAATATTTGAAGATGTTTAGGAGCAAGTTCATCAAAAGTGGTCTTGAGGTGAAGGATCTTCATATAAAAATAGCCCTTGAGCTTTGAGAGGTGATTTTGAGAGGTCCATAAGGAGTTAGATGTGATCCAAAAAAGATCAATGGAAATAATTTTATATCTATAACATGGTGGTATTCACATTTTTCCCAAGACCCCATGCATTTTTTATAGACTCGTTTTTTTAACATCTACACAAATGGCGATCATGAGAAAAGAGATTTTTAGGAGGTTTAAGAAGAATCAAAGAATGATTACCAATTCCATCCTTCTCAAAATCATTTCAAGTCAAGATCATATAATAAGTGTAAAAGGACATCTGGAGCTCAAGATATCCGTTTCCAAGTTACCTCTAAGGTATGCTTTAGGACTTAGCCAATTTTCTTGTGGACACATGTCACTATGAGGTTTGAGAAACACTTTTATGCCCCAAATTGTCTCTTTCCAAGGGACAAAGGAACATAAAAATGACCCAATCTCAATATAGACTCTTGGTCACCTCATGTGGCCCCAATAGATGACTCAAACAAGCACTAGGTAAGCCCTTGACCTATTAAGCACTCCCCTCACTTCGCTCCCACATGTATGGAAAGTGTCATCCAAGGTGAGGTGAATTTTATTTCACCCTATGTCCCTTTTCAAGGGACAAGTTGAGAAAAAATTCATCCCATACCTCAACTTGTTTCCCCCAAGATCCTTCATGTGATCCAAAAGAAGGCTTTGCCATTTTTCAACCTCCTCTCCTCTCCACCTCCGCAAATGACCATTCACCACTTTTCCTCACCAAATGAGGGTGAATTTTTGTGCATAATATATCCCATTCCCTTGGGAAAATTTGGAGATAAAAATTCTCACAATCCTAGCCCTTTCTCTAGTCACCCATGTGACCCAGTTTCAACCCCCAGGTGCTTTTCACTCACTTTCCTCTCATCACCTCCATTTGCATCCTCATATGCCATTTGTCTAGATTAGGGTGAGATGAATTTATATACACCATATTTCCCACCCCCTTGCAATATTATGGACACAAAAATTCACCCAAGCTCAATAGTTTTAAAAAAGCTAAAAACTTGGGAAAAACTCATGCTTAGTGCTTGCTTCTCCAAATCAAAGACTTGCACGTGAAAACAAAAATTCCATATCTAAATTTAAGGAATTGACATTTCCCTTATCCATTTATTCATTCCTTCACCATTAAAATAGGTTCATTTCAGATACAAAAATATTTTCAATATTAACTAAGACAAACTACTTTCTTTGCTACCATTGATTTCATGGCAAAAATTAAGAAAACTCATATCTCACAATTGTACATGAGGTGAGGTGAAGATTTTTATAGAATTATCCATTTTCATAGGTCATAAAGAATGATTTTCAGTATATCAAGTGATACCCTAGATACATAATGGAAAAAAAACCTCGCTTTGAGCCTTGACTTTCATTCCTCCGATTCCAACATCACTGAGTAGTCGGATGAAAAGCTAAAATGTGAGAACATATCCAAAAGTGAAAACCTATCACATGATCAAAGTTAGTTTCATCAAAATATGAGGTGAGGAAAAATTCATTTTTAAAAATAGTCAAGGAATCCATTAATGTCCATCATGATAGCTCTAGACCCAAAAATTCACATAAAATTTTGTTTTTATTTCACAAGCATCATTTGGCGGGCAGCGAACATAATGAAATTTGAGCATTCAAGATCACGATGAAGAACCAAATCTAAAAATAATGTTCCCATAAAAAAATGATGTCATTTTTGAAACTTATTAAAAATAGTATACTTTATGCTTCTCCATATGCTAAAGATAGTAATTTCTAAGGTGTAAGTTTGAATCACCCAAGACATTTAAACTCACGGTATTCAGAAGAAAAATTAGCAAAATGGGAATTTTCCCAAACAACAATGTTTGGAGAAAAGCAACTTATGGTTTAAAAATATAAAGTTATCTAAAAATAGCTATATCATCAATGAAAGGATGGAGTGCGTTAGAGGGTTCAAAATGGAGCAATCAAGAAAAAATGGATGATATGTCCCAAAATAGCAAGTCCTGATCCCCTTCCTCAGTAAAAATATAAAGTCTTCATTTACGCTTAAAGTCTGCAGATGGCTCCATATTCACTCATCTTTCTACCATTTTTTGTATCTATGGGATTATAATATGGACTCATGGAACAAACAGAGAAAGCGTGATAACTTCATAAGGGTCCTAGAACAAATGCATCATCCAAAGCTTATCTTATAGACGATGTTTAGAATAAGGATGCGGTGGTCATGAAAATGAAAAAGTCACTAAGGAAAAGAGGTGATCATCAATCTCACCATGAGATCGTGGAATTCATCATCATGAGTGAGGTTTGTATTAATCCCAATATCACTTTGGGAGGTCTTGGGTCAATGTTTTTAAACACTTAGTTTGAGGTGTTCGTAGGTGTATCATGCGTAAGCTTGTGATCATCATCGTATGAGGGAGATTTGTTTAAAGTAAAATTCATGGAGCTTCACATCAATATAGTGTAGAATGTTACGAGAGGTCATCGGGTTAAGATCATCATGTTCAACTTATTTGGGGAATATCTTCATCAATGATGGAGGTATCTTCATCCTTTGGAGCATTTCTTCATTCCTCCTCCTCTTCTCTACCTTCTACCCTTTCTATTTTTTTTTTTGAGTAATCATAATATTGATCTTATTCATTTAAATGTGACTTTAGAAAAAACATTGTATAATAAGTCACCCTTAAGTAATAAAAGGGGACTTAATTTCACTTCCTAAGGAATATCAAAATTCACATGTTCGGAAGGACAATGAAAGGTCATGTGGGGTGTAGGCAAAGAGCCTTCTCAAAATATATAAATTTTAGTGACACCCTCATTCTTGAGGGTTTTCAATTTTGTATGCTCATGAGAGATTATTACTTGTGAAGAAGCAAAAGAGATAGTATTTCTTCTAATTCCTCCTCTATGTTATTTCATTTCTAACTATGTACAACTTTGTTAAAACATCAATGAAATATAAATGAGTTTCATGGATTTTTTTATGATAATATTCACATAAACTTTGTGGCTTTGATCTTACATTGTCTTACATTGTTAGTAAAATTGCAAATTCTTTTTTTTATATCTATGTGTGTTAAGTTCTCTAATTAATGGTTATAGCATATTATTTTCTACCT